>JAAAYG020004849.1:0-28502 GCA_009936455.2 Tomocerus minor
TTTCCCGGAAATTTCCCACTTTTCCCATATTTCCCACTTTTCCCACTTTTCCCAGGTGCCCATCAAAATGGGGTGGGGAATGGGAAAAGACGAAACCATGGCATTTTCCTATCTCAATTCCTCATCAGAATTTGAGCAGTATTAGATCAATCTAGTCGTAATAATAATATAAGCATGAAAAGTGGATCTTAGTAGTTTTTCACGTTGTCAAGAAGGCTGCACTTAGTAAAAAATTTGAAAATCTAGAAATTATCGAAAAACATTTTCAGTGAAAAATATCTGCTAGAAAAAAATGTAGGTAACTTGGGCGATCACACTTTGAGAATTCATTGTTTAATAAATAATCGGTTTAACACAATTTGGAGCCTTCTGGCTAAGAAAAAACTCGAGAAGAGTCTCAGGCAAAAAAAAATCTGATCAGTCCATTTTAGGATTGGAACTGAGAAATAGCCAAAATAAATTTTCCATTCTTAGTACAGCAACAGATGACTGTTCAAGTTACAATACTTTAGTTACTATTATTGTAGAAATTCGTAGATCGTGTGATCTTTGGATAAATGCCTTAACTTTGTTGGAGGGTAATATTAAAAGGCTAATTCTTTGGACAAAATATTCCCTTTTAGCTTTCGACCTCGAGTGATTAACAGTTATATTTTGCTTTTCTCAAGCTAATTTCAATTTGAAATTTCAATCTTGATTCAATGAAAATCGTAATAATCTTACACATCTCCATCGTCTCGGTACATTCAGGTGCAGATTTGGCTTTAACAAGTGCATGGCACGGACAGCAATTTAAAGCGTTTTATCTTTAGCTTCACGTAGAAATACATGAAAAACTCATCCGCGGCGGTCCCCAACAAATTGTTCTTTTAAAAACCAAGAAAAAAAATTAGCTTTCGAATTTTGTTAGTCTCATCAACCGTCTTTAACCATCGACATTGACACTGTAATTGCCTCGGAATGGGGGATGATGTCAATTACCAATAAAGAAAATAAATAAATAACCACCTGAGGGGATATTAAAGATCCAAATGTTAAAAAATCGAACAGTTGCTTTAACAACATACAGAATAAGCATAAAAAGCTACTCAAATTAATCTAGCAGGAAATAGCGATGAGAAAACGTGAACTCGGATTCTCATAGTGCATGGGTTTTCATCAGCGATTAACTCAGCAAATGAAGAACCAGTAATGCGTGAAATATTGGTTATTTATAAGACGGCATGCAGTCCCCAAAATGAAATCTAACTCTAGCTACGACTGGGTAGATTGTCGATAAGTTGGACAGAGTAAGAGTGTCTCCAAAAAATGTAAAGATCAACGAATGACTGAAAATATGTCCACGTTATAAGTGTATAGCACAGTACAGAAAATGGCAATAGCCACTGTTTCCTCAATAGAATAAAAATCGTTTTCTAAATTCTAAAGGAGGTGAAAAGGTTTTCCGTTACAGTATTTTCACAATTAGTATAGCTAGGCTATCCAGTCGTACTAATTTTCAATTTTACATCCAGTAGATAATTCAATAAATATGCAGGACTAATTAGATTAGTTTGGTATACACACCATGCAAAGTCCTACTCGATTTAAATTAAATTCCAATTTATTAGACGGCAGCTCCCTGGGTACCACGCTTTTGGGGGTTAATTTTTTTAGGGAAAATATTTAAAAACATTTTAGATAGTAATGACCTTCACGTCTCCATGTCAAAAAATATAAAAAAGGACAAACAGTTATTCCACAAAACGGTCTATCAAAGGCGGGTGAAAGTTTGCTCAAGGTCAGCTGGTCATTAGAAGGATAATTTTTGCAAGTTGCATTGTGCACATGCCAAATTTTATGAAATAACTCTTCATTTTTACAGTACTTTTAGGAGCTCAGAAAACAATTTTCTCGTGGGAACATGTAATATGAAGTTGTGGGTTGAAGATCACGTTCTACGGTATATATGCTCAAGGCTGAATTGTGCAGGCGTACAAAATGCATCGTCTATCAACTTTCTAGTTCCTTGTAGAAAAGAAAATAGTGTACTGTGTGTGCAGTGAATAAACCAGTCAGGATTTCCCTGCGGATATTTATTTATGAATGAATGAATGGAGTTAGCCAATATTTCATGAAGTTCGGAGTTGCAGTATGTACATAGGCTAGGCCGCGACTTTTCTTTGTTTACTTTTTTTTTAAATGAGTAAAGAAAGAGGAGTGATATGAAACGTGAGATTCTAGATTGCATTTATATTTTTATTAACTCTCAGCCAATGGACATTCTTTCAATTTTGTTGCGTACAAATGACTGCCAAACAGAAACGGCATACTAGTAGACATTCTAGATCAATTCTATGTATCCTCTACACGTACATCAATTGTAGATTTTGTACTACATACTTGCAATTAATAAATACATATAAATGAAGATTAAATGAGGCGAAGGATTACAGTATAACTTTAATATTACTATGTCATATTCAATTCCACAGACACAGTCTATGAAAATGATATTCAGCAATAAATGGTAGTATCTCACTTCACCCGCTTCACCTTTTCAAATAATATGTGTGATTTGCTACGATGGAAAATGGAAGTACACAGCTGCAATTCATTTTCTATTCAATCTTTTACGTCATGAAAAGGTCAAGAATTGTAAACTTAAATCTGACAGTGAGATTAGATGACTACCCAGTTGTTAGAGACACCCAGGTATAATAGTAATTATTCTTATTATTATAATCATTGAATACTTAGTATTTCTTTGGCTGCATTACATACACTACAGCCTTCTCTTTTATTTTCACTTGTTACAGTCAACAGTTACATTTTATCTGTTTACTTTCTTATGCGGTTTTAATTGATTCCTGCAAAGATTCCTTTAATAAAGTCAGAGTATAGGAGACTGAATAAAAATTACAATTCTTCATAACAATATGCTTAGTTTGATAACTTAATATCATCATCGGCATGAACAACAAAAAATAATATTCCCCCTGTATATCCAGATGTAAATGTCGCTGCACATCTCAAGGTTTTCATTAAAGAAGACACAACAAAATGCATTCAAAAACAAACTTTAGGTGTGGGTTATTTAGAATTCAGATATTTAGAATTGCAAACAGGAATCGCAAAAGTTTATTATTGCATGTATAGTTTCTAATACTTAAATCAAATCTTCTAATTTCTACGTTATTCAGGCACAAACGGTGGGATAAAAAAAGGCGCGACAAGTACACCTGGTTATCGGGTAAGTGCAAATAACAACGGAAACGTCAATTATTAAGCAAAATTGTTAAATTCAAAATCAACGAGTATCAATTAAATGGGTTTCAAAGTAACAATGAATATTTTATATATTAACTATTTCTGATGGTTGTTGGAAAAGGAACATAAATTGATCGTCCCAAAATTTGCTCTTGATTAGGCACCAACAAATTAGCACCAATACCATTATCGAAGCTTGAATTAGTTAGTTAGTAATTGTTTACATCACGTCAGCTATAAGGAAACAGAGGAAAGCGGATAGATATAACGAATATAAGATAATTCGATGAAAGCACTGTTGTTAAACAGCAACAGATAAATTGGAACAATACAGTCAATTCATGCTATTTTTATCTGACAATTGCATTTGTAACATTAACATATTAAATATATTTCTTTACCATCAACACTTATGTAATTATCTTTATTATCTATGTACATTATTTTCTTGTATTTTTATATATAACTGTTGTTCAGTTTTAAATAAAGTATTTTTGCGATTTTCTTTATATTTTCGCTTTATTTAACTCAAGAAATAATTCTCTAGTATAACTCTCTTTATTAATATAATATTTTCTTAAAGCTAGTTTTGACACTGGACAAGGTTAAACCTACACTGGGCCTGAATCCTTGCTCCAAGCGTGCATTCCTTTAAAATTAATAGCATATAACGATGATAACCTAACCACACACACTTATTTTAGTAGTACATCTACTGTAGGCAATTTATAATATGATATTGAATAACTAACGTTGAAAAATTATTTTTGAAGATATCCATCACATTACATAAAGCATTATATCTCTCGCATTGTTTAGGGGAAGTCACTTCAAGATACTTACATACACAAAACAATCTCCAACTCCAATGCAGAATTTGAAATTTATTGCTAACTAATTCGGTTTAACGTTAAATGTTTGTCAAGGGAAATAACAATGTATCTTAGCTTATACATAAACATTTCCCTCCACTAATCATTGCTATTTAATTACAAGAAAACTTAATTTTTCCTAACAATTTAAGGGAACTCGATAGAGTAATTTTACAGAATACAAATTTAATTCTTAAGATGAAATATTTATCTTTGATGATTATACCGGCGTTTAGTAATGGCTAATTTCGAGAATGGATTGAAGGTATAACGTATGCAAGCACTTTAGTAACACACTTAAACTAATTCAATAAACTCAGACAAAGGAGGTTAATTATACTCAAGTTGGGAAAACGTAATCTTGCCAAAAACGAGCTTCTAAATGTTAGTTAATGCATTATAATAAAGATGTATGGATATTAGAAGCTCCGCACGTTTAACACACAAGTGCAAAAAGTTCAAGTTACAATCTTTTAGAGCAGTGGGGATATTTCTCAATATTACCAGAGATTGTGAAAATAAGAACTTGAGCTTTTGCTAATTAACAAAGCCATGAAATGTAACTGCTTATATAATCCGAGTTAGCTCCTTGAAGGTGTTATATTCTTAGCTTAAAATACTCATAATACACTTAGTAACAAGACAGGGATTTAAGAGAAAGCCTTTTCTACACAAGCGAAAGCAATTACTATGCATATCTATTTCATTCTTAGGGATTTATGTTCGAAATTAAATTCTATGCAGGAGTGCACCTACCTAAAAATTTGCTCACAAGAAAGCACACTCTCAGCTCCTAATCATATAATCGAGCCAAACAAAACTAAATAGGGACAAACTAGAAAATAAGTATAATGTGTAGTTTTATGTTTTGCCTACTCACGCTCACTTATTACGAAGATTACATGATTATTCCGATTGCATTTCCTTTTTATTCTACTGTGTCTGCATATTTATGCCGGAGGAAAATTCCTATCTACTTTCTAACAATGCATTAGGATTTATGTCTGTATCTGTATCTGATTGGCAAGTGATCTACATGCCGCATGCATGGAGAAAGTCCGCAATGCCGCATGTAATCAGTTTTATCAAGATTAACCAATGTGAAATAGTATGAGCTGTCCCCGGGTATTTACTTGTATCTGCCTACCCCACCGGTAGACTCCTAGTGCTAGTGTAGTTATAGTTGTGTTGATTCAGGGAAATCATTAATTGCTAAAATAGCTTAGCTAGTCAAGCACACGTGCATTTATGATAATTAATCCATTTGTTTACTTAGAGTTAAAGTGATAGCCCTCGCCTTGGCTTCCCTAACTTAATGATAACGCCCGTTGGGCATTTGGTGCTAAAGGTTTTTATTGTTGTATCAAGTTGATTTGATGATGATACTAAGGCTAGTTAGTATCTCGTTACTTTAAATACTAAATATAGATAAAATGTTCTTTTTAGTGTCAGTGTAGGTTCTTCCTTACCCAGTGCCTATGTCTATGTCTCTCTTGGTGATTCACTATTTATGGCATAGCTAAAATCGATTATGTATCTGTATTTACTAGTGTAAAACTGTTGGTTATGGTATGAGATAACATTCAGTGGCATTCTGGGAATTCTATTAACATTTAATATATTGTAATAAAACTATATTATAGGCATGTAAAAGATTGTATCCTCCTCCTTTTGCAATTTGCAGGCCAATGAGAGTATTCGGTACTCGACTTTTAGGTTCGAAAGGTAATAATTTCATCGGATGACTAATAAAGACTAATTGTAAAAAATAAAAATTTTGTAACTAGAAATATTTCTTAGTATGTTGCCACTGTTTTTTTTTTCTTTTTCTGTCCTACAGGAAATTAATGACTAGTGCATGAAAATTGGAAACTTTGTATTACTATAACATCAAGATAGTAACTCATTTTTGTAAGTCAACAATAGAAAAGTTATTGATATTTACTTTACAATTGATCTATGAATTTGTTTATGTCCCTACACTTTATAAGTATGTATGAATGTATGTATCTATGTTGCATATGCATTTTTATCGAATAGTAATGCACAAGCATAGACTCGCTTCAGAAGGCAGCATGTAAAGAATAGATATAGTTATTGTCTGAAATATCAAGTTGAATTTGCAAAATATTTCTCACTCAGCTACTCTACTTCTCTCCTATCCACTTTTGTTCAGCACCAAATGGCGTAATGTCTAGTACACAATATATAGATATCTCCATACCGTGCGTAATCAGTTTTATCACTATAATACGCGTCAGAAATGCGACTGAAGATTCATGGTAATAATAACAAGTTTCACTGAAACTTTAGAGTGTATCTCCGTCCGTCTACAATTTACATAGCACAATTGAGTAGTAATGAAAGTACACAGCAAACGCTATTAAGCTGATTAGCTATCAGTCAGTACAAGTACGCTCTGCTGTGTACTTGTATTGTATTGTTATGATCATATGATATATACGTATGCAGTGACATAATAATATAATCAGATAATTCCAATGCTACCTATAAATGTGATCCTTACAAAAACGGGGCATCGTGAGACATGAACTACACTACATTACAACATTACGACGCAGTCTGTGACTTCGCCACAACTCAGCAATTCTCCTTCTTTCAAAACTAAAAATATTAGATTTTCCTACAAATCTAGCCTTATTATAATGACACCTTTGTGATGGAAAGTAATATACCTATTGATACAGTAATCTGATGACACTGAAATATTTCGAGAGGCAAAGATCTATTGGAATTATCACTATCTGTAGCTACGGCTAGAGAACATTTGTAAATAGCGAAAATCAGTACTTTACAATTAGATTAAAGTGTCCAATGTAAGTACCTTGTACATTTTTGACAGGAACTCATTGGATCTTTTCTTAAATAAATTGAACATTATTCACAGCTACCTAAACAACTTTTAAGCAACAAGCAAATAAAACAACGAATGGAATCAACCCTTTTTTGCGCAGATTAAAAATCTCATCAAGCACATTATGTACTACACAATTTGCTAATAATTATGTTACTCCACTACATTTTACTACTTCTAAGTTATCTACGCTAGTTATAGACATAAGAAGTAAATATATTACTAAAACTAGATATGTGAGTCCCTGTCAAAAAAGCAATTCGTATAGAAAGAAGCCTCTTATCATTACTTAGATAGCCACTGTAATACAACAGATTATTACCATTTCGATATATACAATTAATAAAATATGATGTAGTTGCTAAATTTGATTGAGAGTGTTTACTGTAATGAATTGAGCGTTTTTGCACCTATTAATTAATAGTGGCAGATACACTTACAAACATATCTAGCCGTCGCGTCGATGTCTTGTAGCACGGATGATTTATTTCAATTGCTTACAAATGTCTAACAACTTTCCAATTTAGTTGATTGAATTAATCTAGCCGATGTATTTGGTAACGGTGATGAAGCTACATGCCTATCAGTATATAAAAACAACAACGGCTACACATTTCTCAGTACTAGACTAGGCTACCCGTCTAAACTCACTTCTATTTAACCTGGTCATTTTAAAGAGGGTCGGACCGCTTCGAAAAATCATGCTGGCCAATCGCGTACTTAAAAAATTCATAGACAGACCAGCAAATGGCTGTAGATGGCATCTGGTACATCACTCTGGCAGACATCCCCTGTAAATTAACCAATTCCACTGTAGATATGCATTTATTTTACTGTGTCGTTAAGACAACTTCATTTTGAAGCAGTCAATAAATTAATTAATTAAACGCAACTTTGAATGAACGCTCATATCCTATTATGCAGATCGACTCGACATCGACGACCAATCATTTTATTTCTCCTTATTTGGATCGCATCGTAGCAAACTCAACATTCGAAAAGTTATTTTAAAACGAAAACGTGAGAGAAAGGAAATTAATTACCTGAAAGTATCCTCGGATTCCAGCAAGGCGATACACAGTCGTGAAAGTAAAAAGAAGCCCTCTAATTTGAGATTGTCCAAGGGACTTTACTACAGTCGTCTCCTGGGTATTCAGAAGCGTTTTGCACACATCCAAGGGTGTAGTCACGGCAGAGGCTAAGCCACCAGCAACTGCTCCAGATATCATATGAGCCTTCGGATTGTACACTTTTTCCTGTAACGCACAAAGTATTCATAGTCATGACGAAGTTGCTAATTGAGTCATTATCCCCCAGTTCCACATCTCCCGCAAGCTATTCGCAGAATCCATAATTATTCCTATCTCTCTTCTAATTTAAATCCTCACTCGTACAAAAACATTTTAAATGGACACTGTAAATGTGGTTAGGTATTTTAGAATTGAATGAAACGGTTGAAAAGTTGAAACCCTTCCGAAACAAGTTACTATCGAAAGTTTTTCACAGAAAAATTCAAGGTGCTCGATGAGGGAGTCGTTCCGCAACCTAAAAAACTTTGTGTACGAACAGTGACAGAGAAACTTTCATCAAAGCAACGCAGTCTACACATTCCCATTTCACAAAAACCCATTTTCTGACTTACGTATGCCAAAAAAGCTAGAACTAGCATAATTTTTAAATTACAAGCAGGTACAACTCCTGTCACTCTCAATTTTTCCCATGTAAAATGCTTCATTTTCATTCTACGTAGACCTTGACTCTATAATCATCTTACATCCCAAAGTCAGCTTCATATTTTTACAAGAAATAATATATTCCTTTTGTCGACTTTTTATACAATACATAAGTAACATAGATTATAAGCTATTTTTATACTGTCCGATCCAAGTTCTACAGCAGTCTCAGCATGTCAATTCCAGCATACCTTATTAGTTGTCTTCTGCATGAATTCGTAGACCACGAAGTGAATACTCTGGAATGGAATGTTCATGAACAGCTGAGTTGAGTAGGATCTGTAAAAGGCTCGGAAACCCTCTGCTTTGTAAGTCTTATTAACACACTCCCAGCAACTTCTATATGCACTGTTGTACATCTGCATACGTTGCTTAACCACTGAAAACAAAGAAAAAATTGTTTAAATTCTTGTCAGTATTATAATCAAAATAACTAGAATAAACATAAGACAAATCTTCAGAAATAACTGAAAACACACATACTAATAAGCTAAACGATACTAAAGTATTAACTATTCAGTTACATCTGCCAGCATTTTTGTTTTGATCTACATATGGAACAATGGAATTCATCATTTACTATTGTGACTTATAAGCACAAAAATTTCCTACAACTTGTTTGTAAATGTTCTGTCTAGCTGACGGAGTTTTCTATTTGCGTTACAGAACGAAAGGAGTAGACATTTTAGCGTGCATGTGACATTTAGCAAAAGTTCAGGGCGAAAAGAGTCAAAATGCGGTACAGTTCATTGCTCATTATATAAGGTTGACACAATGTCACAAGATAACTTAAAATTACTTGTCCGGTATCGGCGCTATCATAATAATTGGCTTCTATTCGCTATTATCCACCAAGCAATGGATTCAGCAATTAGGTAAACACGCTATTGGTCATTGATGAGCGAGGAAACATCGTGTCGATAACCTAATGTATGTACATCATCAATACTTCTCGGAAATGTTACTATAATGAACCTACATCAAGCAAATTGGATTGCGTAGAATAAATAATAGTATACGAATAAGACTATGAACTCGCGCCGTAATAAACCAGATGTGCATAGTCCGAGTCATAAAAGCTAGAAATTGTTGAAATGGCAGTGGAAATGGAATTG
Organism: Tomocerus minor; assembly: GCA_009936455.2. NCBI lineage: Eukaryota > Metazoa > Arthropoda > Collembola > Entomobryomorpha > Tomoceridae > Tomocerus > Tomocerus minor. Next base: position 9,845 of record JAAAYG020004849.1, read on the forward strand.
AGCTATCAAGCAAAGTAAACACGAACCACGAGGACGACAAGGTTAATTCCACTAGTTAACTTTGGGAAGATTGACTAAAGATAATGTCTGGATTAGAATGGAATTCCGGGGAATGAGTAGACAAGCAGATGCATCTCAACTCACTCCACGCATTTTCAAGTAAACATTATCTTTATGAAGACAGTAACCATCTATTTGCCTAACAATATTAATTACAACTGAGCTATAATGTTACCTGCCCTACATTCCAGAAACTAATTATCGGCATCCTCACTACCTCGCTACAACTTTTACTTTATCTAGAGAGCCACAAGCCACACCTTCCATCCATTCCATTCCATTAATTAACATCCATCTATTCGTTAAAACAACAAAAGTATAGCTCCAGTCAAATTATCCTACCCAAAAATGTATTTCTTCGAAATTCGATAGTTAATTCAAAATTCTTAGAATATGCAACACGCCATAGTAATTAATACAGCATAACGAATTCTAATTCCATAAACTAAAGAAACAGAGCTCTAGCTCAGATTCTGTTCTCTTTTACTGCTAAAAAGTAGTCCAATAGCACAAAATAAATATTTATCCTATTCGAATTTCTATTGGTAAACTACAAACACCGATTTTTCTTACAGTTTCAGACATAATAGATAATATATATATTTTCTGCATTGAAAGTAAAACATTGATACTTCTAACTTACTGCTGGGAGCAACATTAATTAAACCACAAATCAAATAGTTACTAGTAGGTATACACACCATTCACTATCAAAATGTAATGAAAGTCTCTTTAGTACACTTTAATCCGAATTAGTTACTACTAGCTAGCAATTATTTGGTACGATACTCATTTAAATCAACTGACCAAACATCATGCTAACTTAAACAACTATCACAAATTCTGAAATTGATTTCGAATAAATGAGACAAGAATAAAATAACATCCTAAAAGTTTGTTATTTTAGTTGACCATTAGATAAGTGCGTTCCCACCATACATACAGTTTGATACTAGATACACAAATATAATATATGTAATAGTAACAACACTCCCTCACTGTCTATTATAATTCTTTCATGATATTTTAAATGTACCTACAGCAATAAATGACAAACATAAGAACTAACGATAATAATGAGATTTATATTGTGCTAAATCATTTTGCGCATTTTAAGTTTAAGAAAACTTTTTAAATCTCTTTGAGAATCTAACACCACACTGAATTATGAATATATATATGGAACTGGATTTTAACAGCAATAGGAGATATCACTTACCATCAGCCGGAGTCATCAAGGCGTCATGGAAGACAGTTGCAACACAGCCGGCCATACCTAAAAATTTTATTAAAAATAGTATATCAGTAATACGTTCACTTTACACTGTTCTGGATTTGTAAAGGAATAGATAAAGATGTAGTAGGTAGTCATTCTTTGTAAATCAAAGTGAAAGCAGGGTATTAGAAGTGTCAGATGCTTTTACGGGCTCAATTCACATGCAGCCTTAATTTTTGTACATTAGCAAGACTTGATAGGAATTTCTTGAATTGGAAAAAAAGAGATCTAATCGATTTTCGCAGAATAACCTCATTCTCGTCGATGGTATAAAAAGCACTGCATTTTATTATGTGTGGATTCTCTTTGATGATTATCTACCATCTGATACGGTAACAAAAAATCTTACTTTGATGAGGTTTTAATTATTTTATTAAAATCCGTTACTATCTACATAGCCTACGAACTGATCAAAGAAATTGTGAACGTTTTACATGGTCATTTTGAAGGAAAGCCACTGCTACGAAATAAAATACAGATATTTTGCTGAATTAAGATTTTTTTGAAATAGCTAGTGACTTATTGAATTAGCGATACTTTATTATAGACTTTCCGCATGGGAATAAAATTAAAGAAACAAGTAAAATAACTCTGATTTCCGATTAGTTTAATTTTGTCAATGAATTTCCTTGAGTCCTTTTTAACTATGTCATCTTCGTACAAATTCAGGGCTGTGCCATTACAACAACTTTCAGGCTCACATCCTCTTTAATCCAAGGGATAATTTCGTGATATTTAAGAGGGTAGAGGGGGCAATGATAGAATAGCACAACAAAAGTGTTAGTCGGTCTGTATTTGTATTTTCGTGGCCTGTAGTTATTGCTAGTCTACAGAACAAGACATCTTTCAGAGTAGGGTAAGATAATCAATCATCCTACTTGTCAAAATTATGTGGAGCTTCTCTGATTCCCACATTTAGCATTAGTTCCTTCAAGTAACAAAACAAATTGTCGGTTATGTATGCATAGGTACTCTGACTAACACTTTTTGAGATAACCGATAACTCCCATTGCTATGTGAAAGGAAAATATGCTACGCAACATATGGCGAAGTTTTAAAAAAATAAATGCATTTAAATTATTTAGGCTCCAAGGATATAGACAAGTGTTTTCTCCATTTCCATCTCATAGTTTTCAATTCACCCACGGAAATAAGACCTTCATTGCCATAGAATAACTTTGTATTCTACCCAAGCCTAACTAATCTATCTAGGTATACATAATAATTGCAGTTATAGTTACCCAGTTCCAGGTTCGATAAGGCAATTGATAAATATTTCTACCTAAAAAACTACATAAGCCAACTGATTTTAATTAACAGTGTAATCAATTAAAGAAAGCTTGAAACCAAACTTTTGTTTACGCTAGAGTGTGTATTACAGTTATAGACAATCGTTACCACTTAGGAAAGTATAAGTACATAGCAGAAAATGTTAGAAGCATTGAACTATTACATAAAAGACGGGAATCCAATATTTTCTTTGAAATTCGACTCTTTCATGTTTTGTTCGTAATAGTGTAGTCAGCAGTCAGGAAAACATTAAAGAAAATACTCAACTCAACAGCCCCATTAGCAAACACTTCATTTATCTCTTTGCATTGCATATCAATTCAAGCAGCAAGACTTCACAAATACAGTCGTTCGTCTTATCAGTCTCATATCAAAGAACACATCACACATCACACGCTCCATCCAACGCGAAAATCAATAATGCATTAATGACGGACGTATTTACTTCTACATTGTCTATGTTTGTGGTGAGACATGGAGATGGATGAAAAGAGCTTCACGATCTGCCAGAAAAAGCTGTAAGCCATTTGACCACAATACTTCATAACAACATCACAACATTTACTACAGTGAAATATTTCAAGTAGAAATAAAAGAAATCTTTTGCTTTTCTCCTGGAGTCCTATACTGTCTCAAATTAACTATCATAGCAAATCTGCCACAGAGAACACGTACTTTTGTTAACTAGAAACACTAAACAATTATTACAGATTCTCACGTGTAATAATACGTAATGTGGCTTCCCCATAACTACATTTCTATATAAATGCTTCATATCTTAAGGGTTTTCTACCCCACCATCGTACAATTTATAGGAGTAGCATAACTTCAAAAAAAACGCTGTCAAAATTGGGTCTTTTATAACTCTTACATGAACTGTAAAAATGCCGTGATTCTTTCAGTTGACAGTAGAAATACATCAAATACATGAAAAAAGTAACTATATACTATAGGTACTTTGAAAATCTTACATGCACAGCTGTAACAACATAAGAAATTATAAGTAAATATTGTATATTTTCTTTTTTAATACAAGATTATCATATACCTATATAAGTTTAAGAATATTTCCAAGAAATGTAATATAATGAATATAATTTGTGTGATTGGCCTCGTCCCGTTGGAAACGCAATAAAAACACCATTTTATTTTCTGTTTAATTAGTTATAGAGAACTATCTAGTTCTATCTAAATATTTACGTAAGATATATCTTGGTCACTGAGTCGAGTGAAGCGGATGTAATGCAATTCTAGAACATTAATTAATTTATCAAACAATACTTTCAACATTATCTAACGTTCATTATCTTACAATAATAACTTTTCCTGATGACTTACACGGTTACACGTACTATGACTCTCATGCACAACATTTGCTTTCTCATGTGTTTCATGCATTGCCTAAAGTTTTATCTTTGTTATTTTCATCTTAGTACGACTTTTCGTACACCTACAAATAATATATTCAATCGCAGAATATTTTAATAATATTTTAACTGGATACAATATACGATTTTTCTGGAAGCTTTAAAATGATTGAATGAAATACTAGGTATATCATTATTAGTATTGACATACTCGTATTCTACGGATACGTTGGTAATTATTTCAATGTCCCTGTCGCGCCGCTGACATTGCTATTTTTGCTGCATGGCTGCTTTCACTTATCTCGATGCTCATATCAGTCACAGTCATTTACAATAGCGAGGATTTCCTTTTTATCTTTCGGCTTTTTGATCAGTAATTTGTTTACTTAGGTACCACACATATACAAAATAACGTACGCGTACGTGACTTACACCATTTCAGGCAATATTATTACAGGTCGGGTACCTACACAATTACACAGCTAACACACACACACACACTACACAATTACCAGCGAAAACATGCAAACACGAACAGTCGTTTTTAAATGTAATGAGCAGTTGTGGGGCTCTATTACACGTCAGGTCAGAACATAATTATTAGATGACTGCCAACTGCTAGTATACATGTAGTTACTTACGGAAGTCGATTGTAAAAGAGCAAAGATGTCATCAAGCAATAATAGCAGAAACAAATACAAGCTGCATTTAAAACTAATGCAAAAGTGCTCACTGATGCATCAGAAAAGTGGAGTACTAATTGACCCACTTGATCATTACATAACATGGAATAAAAAAACTTACATATATTAGAGCCGAAGATAAATGTACTGTATCCAGGCGGAGCATGAGACAAGAGAAGTGCCTTCACTTTCTCATAGCATGAGAAGTACATAGCATGAGCCGGACCTGCTCCCACAACCACAGCACTCATGCCACGTACCGGGCGGAAAATTCCTTCAGATCGTACCATTCGGTTCAAAGTATCAAAGATACTGCGATATTCCCCACCAGGCGTCGGTGAAAGACTCTGCATCCGTGTCTGCAAAAAAATAGGACATGGAGGCCATTAGTTTCCTCTTCCTCTCAATATCATTGTCAAACGTAGGCTCTTAAATAGATATTCAATTTGGAATTAACCAATAAGCTGGTTACCAAAAAAACCCTCCATTAAATCTAAAAATGTCGTTAGTCTTAAAACGAAGAAACTATTGGTCTCAAGTTTGTTTGCATCTTTTTCGCGTCTATTTATCATTAAATCAAAATTGCAATTCCAAGCTACCGAAAACCGTTCTAATTTCTGTATTTAAAATCCTTTTAGTTGGGTTGTCATAAAATCATTGTAGATATTCTATGTAATAAGCCATTTAATATGAAACCGTTTTCCAACAATTACCTTTCTCCATAATAAAGCATCTTTTAAAGCTTACATTCAACACAAAACTTTCCTCTTCATGTAATCATGTAAATGTTACGTCGATGAAAAAACCCACACGCTATTTACTAAATGTGTGAAAAAGTGAGTGCCCACAGTATTTGCAAGTAATGGTAGTAATGGCAACTGCCGATGTGTTAAACAACTATATCACATGCATTCACACGAAGTACTTACAACGATTACTTCATTCAGCGATACAAATCAGACTCAACTTACACAATGTGCTGTAATGACTACCAAGAAAAAATCAACAACAAGCTGAAGAGACGGCAACGGGCACATGCTACTAGGTACTCATTCAAGTGAAAGCAGTGTTGGAGAAAAGGAAAGTATTGTACAGGCCCGCACATACTAACTCTTTCCAGTATAACAAAATTGTCATCAATATATGGAGCAAATACATAGAACATGATAATTATTTATGTCCCGCAAAGTTGCAAACGGAGATCTACTAATAATACACACTTTTTTAAGCTTCATAACAAGAAACTTCTTCGCGCTATAGTTGCATGGTAACTGCTATATATACAAAAACTAGAATTATTATAGGAAAGAATAAAAATTATATATTTTTGTTATTATTTGTGCAGAGTTTATCTGAGTTAGTCATAAAGCAATTTTTATTGTGAAAAGATATGAAAAAGCATAAACCTTATATTTATGTTCACAGATTTTCTTTTTAAACCATTGTAATTTACTTCTCGAAAGTCTTAGCAAATTAAATTAGCTGCGATATTTAGCAATTACCCAGAAAGGCATTAAAAGGCGCCTGCACAGCAAGAAAATGTTACGCTTTTATGGTGCAGAACACTTGGTATCATATACGCTTAGACAATGCATTTAAACGAAGATACAAATATAATTGATATAAGTAGACTAGTCGCAGCAAAGAGTAAAGTAATTATATAATGAGACCGGCATCATAATAAAATCTAATTCCAACTTACGTCGCCATTTCAGCTTTTAATGATAAAGAATTTCACGACAGCCTGGGAACAAAAATGATAACTCGGTGATTATGCTTCTAAACATGGTGAGTGCACTATCTAATGCGATGCACAAATCATTAAATAAATGACATTCAGTGAATACGCATTTCAAGAAAATTGTATTCTCTATCTTCGCCACAGTAATCTTACATTTAGATAATAATTTTTTCATATCATGCCTAGCAATGACATCAGTGCCATTCAAATGATTCATATCTCTCTTTTATATTGCATTAAATGTCTTATATGTACTATATTTATCACTCATTAATCGCTTTCTGCATTTAACTAAAACAAAAAATAAATCACTCATAAATTATGAGGTATACATCTAAATGCATCCACACTAGTCTGCGACAATTGTCAATCAACATCAATGTAGCCAGTCTTAAATTACTTAATTGTTGTCTTCGCAGAAATCTAAACTTCCTGACTTCGATCTCCCTTCGTGTCTATCAATGATCATTTGTAGATAATAATATTACTTACAGATTTAGCAACGGCAAAACTAATCAGCCCATCACAAAGGGAATATTAACGTCATGTATAAGATTACAGTAGCTGATAATAAAATCCATTCCATTTCCATCCCTCTAAGTACAATAAACAGATCATTCATTGTAATCTCGTAATAAAGTGGAACAATCATATTGTACGTAATGCAATCCGACTCAGCCATCCAGAGAGCATTTCATGGCTGTCGTTTCTCCTGCACTTTTGTTTTTTTTTTGTCCTGACTTCAATCAACGCACCTATATACACAGCTCAATAGTACAACCGTGTCGTGACGTGGTCATTAAGTTATCAAGTAGCATATATTATCTAATAGCGACAACATTAAAATAAAGTCATGTCTCAGCATTATTTTACAATACCAGTTGTAAGTATTGTGACGAATAAAGTCTATAGGTGTAGTACAGTACATAGAAGTAAGAACCATCACCTACTGCACATCTCACGTCACATATAATATTACTGCGACAAGGCGACATTTAAGAACCATTATTTAATTCCGTGAGGACATAAATATTTATCATTTTCAGCGACTACGGCCATTAATACATGCGCATCGCAATAAGAAGAGGAGATTAAAAGAAATAAGAGAGGCAGAGACATTGATCTGGAAGTGGGAGGTATATTACATATAAAACCACACATTGATTGCAATATCTTACACATGGAGAGAGGCTATGTCTGTAAATGACGCATTTATTTAAACGACTCTTAATTATAGCAAGAAGCATGAATGTTAAAAGCGATATTCTAATAAAATGCCGAGTAGATGCAAAATGAAGTGATTGTTTAAGATGATGGAATAATAGACGCAAATCACTTCTTACCCCTTTACATGCACAAAAGTATGAAACGGCCTTCCAAAATTCCTTTATATACAACAAATGGACTTGTCTATAACGACGCGACGTCTCTATCATTTCATTCAAAGCAAGAGGAACAAGACATATGAATTAATAAAGTCTAGGGAAGTTTAAAGCTAAAAATTCTTTGAACAATTTTAAACACCCAATAACAATGATCCATCTAAAATCTGAAGTGTATGTACATAAATTATTGCTATTTTGAATGCAAGCTTCCTCCCTCTAATCAATCACAATCTAATAATCCTAAAATACTTTATGTCTCCAAAGAAAACTTTATTAATCTACTTTTTGAGTTATTTTAATAGGAAAATTTAAACACAATATGTTATGCACAATTGTGCAAACAAAATGTTGCCTATAATTTCTGGAGAGATATAGCGATACTATGATGGATAGGTACTGTGCAGTAATTGTGCTATTATTGAAAGCATTCATATACTGTCAACTTGGTCACCCTCTACTACTATCAGGAAGATTTGGATTCATATAATTGTATCCGTGAATAGTCATTCCTCAGTCATTCACATCAACCAATATCGGCAGTATTTTGTCGTGCCAAAAATAATTACTATACGATGATCGACGACTATCTATAGAATAAGGAATAATCAATATTATATGACTTTAGGGATATTTTACCATGTATGTTTATTGTGCGGATAAGTAAATGATGTTTAAAGTAAGAGTTCACATGCAAAGGATTAATATTGTACGCAATGGAACTAGAAAGTTAAGTAGCAGCAGAATAAACAATGGACACGGCCTTCCTTTTTTGTTCGACACTAGTAACAAGGTTTCAGCGGTGGCCTACTGCTTGTACTTAGGTGAGTAGCAATCTTCCTTATAAACCTTTCCTAGAGGACAAATTTTTTACTTTCCTTATACATAGTACATGCTATACATAGAACATAGGACATTAGGACACATTGTAGGATTTAAGCAACCAGTGGATGAAATAATAGACAGTGACTAGGTATTTCGCAATGATATATACTTAACAGACTGCTTGTTGAAAAATGATGAGACGCTTTAATAATTATAAGTGCGTACCTAATAGAAAAGAAACAAATTGGCATTGGAAATGAAATAGCAGCAACTGTTACAATATAAAATCGAAGCTATTGAGTTGTGCTATGCTTCGCTATTTGCATAGGTACTGTTAATCATCAGGAAATTAAAATGGCTATTGCTGCACTTATTGAAGACGTTTTTTTTACATTTGTAAATTTGTAGCATTCAGTTCCTTGATTGAAGTGCTTTACATAAAGACTACAATGCGTAATTGTTAATAGCAATTTTATCATTGATATAATTTTATATCTACTTAGGTAGGTAAATAAGACTGAGTAAGATGTACTTTGTATAAAATACATATAAATTATTCCAATTTAAATTATTTGTAACTACCCTAAATATGTGACTAAAAATCAACAGCATAACTTCGACCCATTAAAGTCCACTACGTCACATTGATCTCGTGGTACCTGCATCTGTCTTATGCAATTATTTTTAAAACATTCATACAATTAAATATAAATAATATTAGAAGTGCAGAAATACAATTTCTGTTCTGCACATGCATGATACAAGCTATATAGCCATAACGCAAAGCACAAACTCATATTTTGCAGTCGTACCACATTCCGAATAACACTTAAAAGGGAAACAATGTCCTATTTATGACATTTCCAGCAAATTTCTTTAGAAACGCTTAACTGTCATGTTAAATAACATCTACTTCCTGTTACTCTTTCCGAGTCAAAATATGGCAAATAAATTCGCCTAAAACAATAAGTCATAGATGGGGGAGCAAACAATAGATACCTACGCAATTTAAACAACTAACATTCAAAATACATGAACTACCGTCTGTTCATAATGCATAGCTAGCTAACTGTCAGTGCTGCATATATGATGACAATCTTCTATCGTGAAGGTGACAATGACAACTTGAAAATATGCATGCAAAAATATCATAAGAGATTGTAAGCTAAGCGAAGAGAGCTATGTAACATTATAATATTTATTATCTCTTGCACATGTAATGGTGGCCTTGAAATTAACCATCTAGATTTATTAACTCTTTTTACTGGCTCGATGATTTCTATCCATTCATCACAATTTACCAATGCAAAAGCTGTAAGGAATAAACACTAGGAAGGATATGCATCCAATCCTTCCACTTTATTCAGGCATAACTATGAAAACATGAAAAATGTGATCGTATTACAGTTACAACGTGATAGGGAATTAACCAATTAATATTTATAGCATTCAGTCTCCCTTTACTAGTTACATAAGAATTAGACAGTTCCGCGCTTCTACGAGATAAAACTTTGAATACCAAATACAGAAGAAAAAATGTATTAGTTTCATGTGTCAGGTGCCCCTTTGACACATTCCTCAGTTTGTTACAACAGATGTCTTTGAATGAAATATTATATTTGTTTTACGTGTATTATTATTCATTTTTAAAAAATATTAAAACTCTACTTTCAACGGAATGAATGAGCTGCCATAAATTCCATTTGCAGATTACAGATACACATTACACATGTAAATAAATAATTGATAGTATCCCCCGTTCTGGAATATCTAATCTCCTAATCAATATTCGCACAAATGACAAATAGGTTGTCATTGACAGTGTGGATGAATGTTAGCAATTTTTATGGGGTTATCATTTACTTCATTTTCATTGGCTTTTCTCACGACCCCACGAACAACGAAATCGACTTTTAAAAAAGAAAAATGTGAATACAGCCTTCAATTTGCATTTATTACATATTGATTAATGTGCAATAAAATTTTTAACCGGGAATGATAAAGTGGTGCCCTTCTAATCAGCTGCATTGAAGTTTTGAATTAACTATTGTTACTTATAATATATTTTATCATCCAACGTCTGTGCTGCATATTTTACAGGATAAAATAAATACTAAAACTATTACTAGTGTTGTAGATAGAAACAATCGATAGTAAAACAGATAATAAAATTAATAGAATAGTTAAATTAACTTACTTTAACAGAGTCGAGAGGATACATAACACAATGCTCCAGAATACCGGCAAGAGCCCCAGCAGTCATGTGTGTCCCCACACTGGTATTATCTAAAGTTTCGTAAGTTTCGAAATCCGTATTAGTGGGTTCCTTTTCCTCCGGAGACATCAAACTTAGGAGTAGAGACATTTTGACGTGTTTGAACAAAACTCACAACAAACAGCAAAACAGACCTAATTAAGTCAGAGTTCAGATTAGCAATTTAAAAAGTAAAGGAGAACCGATTTGAGCTAAGAGCTCATGGACAGTCTCAAACAATTTAGACTTAGTACTATTCCGTCTGTCTGTTCATTCACTACAATCCAATCAGGGTTTGAAAGAGTTAATTGATTTTGCACATTTTCTATTTATTGGGAGTGAAAGAGTTAGAAATTTTCACTACTCCCTTCCCTGTGCGAGTGAGATGTGAAATGTGAACAAGTGTTGGCTGCTGAGACTCGTGAAAATCTAGAAATCAAACTTTTGCAAACGGAGCTGTCTCTGCTATCAGGGATTTTCAAAGAGCCAATGCAAAAGCAGAACACACTAGTTCACTCCCACAGGATAGTATAGTACTGTATCAGAAAGTGCTTGCAATGCAGCCAAGGATATTGACAAAGATAGACTCGATAAATGAAACTACTAAGCTGTGATTTATTCTCTACTCCATCGACTTCAGTCAGACTTGTCTGAGTGATGACAGTGATGCGCCTCTTACGAAGGAATGAATGTTGTCCGAGCTGTACTGGAAGTGAGAATGGGAGATGGCCCAATAAAGAGCGCAAATTTACATTAGCCGACTACAAATGAATGGACGGCAGACTAACTAGATCACTACACATTGGATTTACTATAACATACAACACAAGCAGGATTGAATGAGAAGGGACAATCAATGTATATTTGTGGATGATGCCTCTGCTTCATACTTGCACTAAATTAGTATAGTTTATGTACCTTATTTTGCAATCGTAGTAACGTAATTACAGCTGTCCATGTGCGTTTTAGTTACATGTGTCGTGAGTGTCGTCTGCATACCCAATATTGCATATACATACACATGACAAATTACATGTGACTGTCTGAGTCCAGTGCGCGAGAGACATGCGGTTTCAGTTTGATGTTTTTTGAAGGTAAATGCATGTGTTTCTTTTTCACTGCGAAACTACACATGTAACCCGACAAGGTTGCCGCCGTTATTGCATGGCTGTGGCTATGGCTCCTGCAGTTTTCCTATAGATAAGATTCGATTTTACACTCTCTTGATTTTTTTTAAATTCTGTCAAGATTTTTACATAGAAATTTGGCTATAGTTGAGGGGAGTGGTCACTTTATTAATAGTTCACAATGACGATATGTGCTCTGATTCGCGCTTAAATGGCAAAACAACGCATTTAAAATGCTAGTTAGAATACCTTAATGATGGCGGAGCTCACGAATGACTAGATCATCAATTAAATGAAATGGAACGAGGAATTGAAGTTATATTTTAGGATTAAAAACAAAAAAATATTGATACTACTGGTTGATGATAGCGCATGCAGCGTTATTAATTGCTAGATTTGGGTTAACCATGTAAGAATATTAATTTGTTTTTCCGGGATGGGAAGTGAAATAAAATGTTATTTTTCAAAAACTATTAAGTTCACTTGTGTCTTTTATGGAGTATGCAGAGCATGTATTATTTTTCAAATATTAATTTCAAACTGGCAGTGTAATAACCATTTAAATGGAACTGCAATATACTATATTACATTAAATACTGTGTTTATTATTGTATCCTGATTAAAAAAAAACCTTTGCAACGAATGCGAAACAAATTACCAAATACTTTATTAATTTCATCTATTTTATTTCGCTGAAATACTGTAAGCACTGCAACATTTGTTAATTAAATACAACTAAAATTAGAATTCCTAGCCCGCCGCAAACGGAGCAAAATAAAACAAGGCAGTGGGACGGCACCAAAACAACACTGCTTCTTCACATAGAAATGAATGAATGAACAGGATCGTAGTTGAGTATGATAGCGTATCATGTGATTTACATTGGAACACAGGTAGGAGCCACAATATTGCCCCAGATGGTGAAGTTTACAATAACAACATTTACAACATTGTCAAGAATTGTTATTTCGTTCAAAGGTACATGGTCACGGAAAAGTTTAAGTTATAATCGTTGTTGATTAGTTGAGGGACAATCAAATTAATTAGATACAATTTGACACATTGAAATATATTAATACGTATATTATATATCAATTATTTGTATTAACTACAATTAAATTTCAAACTAAAAAGCAGTGGCGATATTTACCTACCTTATTTGCTTTAAAACTCGCATTATTAAACCGAATTATATTATCATACCAGTAAAAAAAAATTAAAATAATTTCTGAGTGAACAATTTTGAGCAACACCTTAATTCTTATCGCTGAAAGTTAAATTACGGTTTACTCTTGACTCCTTTCAGCAACCTCATTTCTGTCTCAACATTAAGCAAGCATTTACAAAATGTCAAATAACTACGGGAATTACAACCTTTACGGGGAACAATCGTACCAACATGACAGGTCTAGATCGGTAAGTTTAAACATTGAACATCAATAATAATAAGACATATTGAATCTTAGGCGCAGATAATAAACTCGGATGTAATGTTAGCATTGCTAAAGTATCAAGCCAATGATTAATGCTTATCTGATTGTTTTTTAACAAATTGTCTTAGAATTTGTTTTCTCAAAGCCGAAATTATGATTACCAACATCATCACAAACCTCCGTCTGCTCGCAGTGCCATGCCACAAAGCTCATTTAGTTCATCTTCGTCATCAAAATATAAAAAATATTCGGATTATAAATATGAAGAAACTTCTTCCTCCAGCTATTCTTCTTCTGGACAGACGAAAACCTCTGATTCCGGGAAGAAAGAATCGAATTCACTAGAAATGGATGGGATAATTGAAGATATTATGCTTAAATTGAAAAGCAAAGGGATTTTTGATAGATTCAGGAAAGAGTGTATGGCCGACATTGATACAAAGGTTAGTCATTTAATTCATGTAGCAATAAATCAGCAATAATTAATATTTTGTTTCAGTCGTTTTAAGGAGGGGGTGTAGAGAACCTAATACATTGGTTTTCCTACTTCAACTTCTCATACATAACTCGAACAGTTTAGGGTCAATCAGGTCATATGCGCATTAAATATTATGATTAGGTATCCACGCAGGCCCAGCCGGACAATTACCTTTACGAATCTGAAATTCTCGTTAAATTCTTTATAACGTGTATAACTTAATTGTAAGATATTTTTTCTTTCTTCAATTATAAAGCGAATAAGGCGATTCAATTCTGATTTTATTGTTTTTGATTCAAAACTGTAATTTACAGAAACAGATCGTTCATTTGTGTTACACAAGTTTTAGAGAATTCATCGAGGATTCCAAAAGCCGTACAAAATCATGTCAATCGAATAAAACTACGAGTTTAAGAAAAATAGTGCAAATTAGTTATGATAGTCCGTCGCATCTGTCAACTGTCCCTTTTAAGTATAGTAAAGTCAAGTACAAAATAAATAGCATAAAGTGTAAATTAAAGAATAAATAATTGCATATGTAATAGGTATAGATGAAGGTAATTTCATTTGGATGAATTTTTACTTTAATTCCATCCACCCACTATCCACCTAGATGAAATTGAAGGGGATAAACCAATTTTGTCCAATTTTATCCTACCCCTTCATTTCCTCCTCGTCAACCCTTCCTATCATGCAGTGCAAGTCCAAATCAATTGTGTCCCGCCCGGTTGCCCTAAGCTGAATACTATATGATGCGTCCATCCGACTTTTGCAGAAACATTTATTATCTCTTCCCTGTTTTTGTCTACTTTATTAAGTGTTTTCTTCGCGACTTTAAATTTTAAATGTTTTGTTTCAGCCTGCATACATTAACCTGAATACCAGGGTAAAACATTTGGTTGACAGTTTCTTGAGAAAACAGAAGTGGACCCCAAATATATCAAAAGTGAAAATAAGAGAAAGTATGAGCAAATACGTTAGCGCGTAAGTCAAATGAAACTTTCAAACTATGTTGAATTGAACAGCTAATCTAAACAAGGAAATAATTTGCTATGCTTGTGATTTTAGTGCGCGTTACTTCGATTCTGGAGTGGACAGTATTGTGGATCAAGTCGTTAATCCAAAGATAAATACTATTTTCTATCCTATGGTTGAAGAGGAGGTTTATAATTGCTTAGGGATTGAAAAACCAAAAGAGGCTTCTGTTGAAAACGACGACGTAGAGATGGAAGACGTCACGCCTGAAATAATGAGTTCAAAGGGTAAGCTAAGCAATTATAAATGTCAACATAAAATAACATTTATGTGGGACATTACTAAGCTAGGTTGTAAAATCCAGTGAGTAATATCCTTTTAGCCACGTCTGTAGGGTCATAATTAGTAAAGGACACTTATATGAAAATGAAAGAACTCTGTTTACCAGAAAATAAAACTGTAATATACTAATGAGCAAAAATTGTTTAGATCAAGAGAAGGAAAAGACTGAAGCCATGCATGGTGAAAAAAAAACCTATGAGCCTCCCAGTAAAAAATTTAGAAGCAATTCTGAAAACGAAACTGCATCAGAGGCAAAGGATAACTTTTCAGCATTAAGAAAGTCGCACCCGCTACACCAAAGTGACGTTGCCACTCCTCCAAGACCAAGGCACTTCTCTGAAGAGGAACCATTGCCTCCTGGAGAAGATCCTATTCCTTCGATACCACCAATAGACAGTGAAAACTCTAAAGATTGTAGCAGTCCTTTCGATTATGGAATGGCACACACTCCGGAAGAGGAATATGATGAAACTAAAATCAGAGAAAAGGAAAGACAATACTTTAAGTCTGGTGAGTAGGGTTGTTGTACTTTTGTATCTGTGTTTAAGAAGTATGCGAATCGGACTAGTGAAATATGGTTTTCTTCGCAGATACTGCAAGTGAAGTCAATATTTTTTTATACACTGCAACTAGCAATGGCACATATGTTTAAGTACCCGCATTCCGTACTCTGTAAACTTTGAGGCTCAAAACTAATAGAGTTTAATTTATATCCAGACGGTGAAGATTCCCCTCCCGACACAAAAAACGCTTCGGATTTGGAAGGCGAACTGACGATTAATGAAGAAGAACGTCATGATGATGATTACGAATGTGATGATGATGATATAGAGGACGACGAGGAAGAAGAAGAGTCACCTCCTTTTGAAAAAATTGGAGAATCGCCTCCATCAAGTCCTCGCAAAGCGGTCGTAAACGGTGGTGAATCCAAAAAGATCATCCGGGAAAAATCTCCAACTCCTGAGACAAAAGCTTCAGAGCCAGTTACAGATAGTAGTAGCAAGACCCCTACTGAGACTCCGAGTGACGAAAGTGAAGATGTTGCAAGTGAAAAAGATGATGAGTCAGTCTTTGAGAAAGAACCGAAACGAAGTCCAACTCCAGATACAGGGGATTCTCATCACATTCCAGAGGACGTGGAAGATACTCCTGTGTACTTTTTAGAGCCGTGCCCATCCCTGGATGAGAAGATCAAATTCTATCAGAAGTTTAGAGAGAGCCATCCAGAAGAAGACAAAGAGCAGAAAAGTCCCAAATAGGGGTTTGTTGTAATTGCCATTTTATATTTTATATGAAAACATATTTTAGTTTTTATGGCTTCTAATTTCCTTATGTCTATTTATTGAAACCACTGTTTGTTAATATTTGCAAGTTTTGTTAAGTGATAAACATTATAAGTTTCTACTAATATTTATTTGATGTCCAATTGATTTTTATTCAACTTAATTTATTACGTTCACTTAACTAGTAATGATTGTTTTATCATCACAAAATATTCTTTTGATATTTAAGGTGTGTCTTAGAATATTTTCTGGCTAGGGGTGTTATGAAAATATGCAGAGGACTAGCTAGGGAAAGGACTAGAATGGCGAGAAGAAGTCCATTTGCCTGAAAAGAGAAACAATTTTTTAGATGCATATACTTGTGCTAATATAACCATATCATAGAAAGGTGATGATAATATTACGTGTAGAAAACTTTCATCAGAAGAGAACATCCAAGATACTATCTGAGACTGCACTAATGTTAGTAAAGATACGATTGTCGTGAAGATTCCATTCAGCCGATTGAAATGATCAGGATGAAATCTATATAAATTGAAGTGTACCATAATAGCATTTTTTTTGTTTGCTTGATCATATAATATAGGTACCTAAACTCCTATGCAATATGAATTCCAATCGTTTTGTCACGTACCTTATTCTGATGTAAGACGTGCAACTGCCTACAACAAATGGTCGGGATATTGATATTAGAATGATGGATGTGTAGATCGCAGCTTCTGTTAAAAACATTTTGCAGATCATTGTAGAGATTAAGAATGTCGTTGCAACAGCCATTGTGTAAGCTGGAGCTTGCATTGTCAAACTGAGCTTTTCTATTTTGTCTTCCACTGAAACAATATACGAAAACGTCTAGTACACATTCCTATGAGTGTATAAATTGATGATTAAATTTATTAAGATGTAAATGACATGTTAAGATGCTTACGTAGAGATGCTCTCTTGATTTGCCAATCTGTGACGAATCCAGCTATTGGGATGAATATTGGAGCTATTATTGCGCACAACCCACTCATTTGGTTGTAAAATGGAACTACGTCAAAAAACATGTTTTTACATTATTGTGAATAATGGCTCCTGAAGCCTTGTACAGTACATATAGTAATAGCTAATGTTAACTCTGTAAAATTACCTTTTTCAGTACCATTCGTTGCTTTAACTGCCCATTGAAAAAATGTTGCGGAGTAGAACAGGACCAGGAAAAAGTTTATGAAATGCCACAGCAAATGTAGGCATGCAGAAAGTGTCATTAAAGATATGTTCAGAGGAACCTTGTCAACAGCGGTGGGTCGATAAATTTTGTCCTCTAGCCAAAATAATTTACAAGATAGAAAAATTCAATTACATTTTGCCTAATCAAAAAATTGTCATTCATAGTATGCTAAATTAATTTAGAATTTCTGATTCACTTACCGGATGAACTTTTATCTGCGAATATGTCATTTTTGGTTTGGCTTTCTAACATTTTTGCGTTTTGTTTCTTATCAGGTATATTTATATCCTGGATATTTTCTGTTTCTGTGTACATTTCTATTCTAAATCGTGGCATAAGAAATGTTATTGGAAATGTGAAAAGGGATAATCCAGTTAAAAGCATCCCAATGGTTTTGAATGCTATTTCAGCTTGATATGCATACTAAAATAACAAAAAAAACATCGTGTTTTTTCTGGTAAATGTTTATGAAAAGTCAGGGTAAGCTGAAATTCATTACCTGCACTAATAAGAAAAGAGCAGTGGAAATTGAATAGGCTGAACTATAGGCTATTATAACAGTTGTCTTCTGCTGTGGCCACAGATTAGCAAACTGAAAACAACTCAGACGCAATTGGTTTGTTCCTAGCGCAATTAAATTCAAGGCCGGCCATAAAAGCCATGGGGTTTCTATAAAAAAACATTTTAATTTTTGTCAATTAGATTTCTTTTTATGGACCGAAATTCTAATTTTTAGGGATCATTACCTGAATATCGTAACCTTAAAGCTAAGAAAGTATTAAAATGCATATCAATCAGGGAACAAAAAAGCAATTGCTTTTTTAGAAAAAAGTAAAAAAGTATGCTTTTTTACTTTTTGCTAATTTACCTATGGGCAATGTGAAAGTAACTGGGGAAAGTGACTAATCGGATAGGTATATTTCACACGT
>JAAAYG020004860.1:0-28456 GCA_009936455.2 Tomocerus minor
TCTAAAATTGTAGTTAACTAACAACCTTGGCAAATTACACAACACGGGTTCCTTACGCAAGTAAGCCCCCAAGAATTTGGCATATTGCATTTATCTCTCATTACTAACTATTCATAAAATCTATTCTCTTCCTGTTCTCATCCTAATTGAATAATACTAAACTAATTATTATATTATACAATTACCATCTATACTCCATTACTCGAGAAATCAAGTCTTACCTCGTAAAGCCAAGCGCATCTCAGGGTTTTGAGCCAAACCTTACCGAGTGTAACCCTTTCCTCTTAGTTTTGGTAATTCTATTTTCTAAACTAAACTACTACCTGTGTATTCTACATTCTCATTTACGCATAAACCTCCAAGTGTACACAGGGATTGCAAAACGAGCCACGCAATTATTTAAGAAAGAATCAGTAGAACTAATTTATTAGAGATCTACCGTTTTGTATTGAAATATAATTTGCAGCTTAGGAGAATTATAGCGTAAAATAATTCATTTTTCTCAGTCCTACCTCACTGAATCTAAGCCATTTATATGTCTTACAGTTTTTGCTCAGGTTTTTGGTTACATTAATTAGGAATGTTTAGAAAGAACTACAAAATTACAACAAAACAAGAATATTTTACCATTGGATATTTTACCATTAGAAAATCCATGGCTTCTACGAGAATGTGATGCATTATTCGTCGAATTATATCACATTACCCTTTTAACTGTTTATAATGAGCTGTCGCATGGTCAGCATTGCGAGAAATCCCTTACGGCAAAACAAAACATTGGCAATACCTGAAACTAATTAATTCGAATATTATAATAATATACGCAGTACTGGAATTCTCGAATCTGAAAGTAAGATATAAAATGGTTACGTACTTTACGTAGTAACTTTACAGTTAGTGGCCCACGACCGTAGTATTTCATCTGTGATTGCATGACTGTCAGTCTGGCATATGTTTCGATTGGAAATCTACGCTAGAACGTTCACCGCATGATTAATAGCTCAATCAAACTTTCAAAGTGATCTTGAGCATACAGTATTAGAAAGGGACAGAAAAGTGTAGGTAGATTTGTAGTAGCATGTGCTCTGTACGGTGCCCATCTTTTCTAGCCTTGTAATTTTGGTTTTCTCAACGGAGGAATGTTGAATTTCCTTGCGTGGCATGGCAAATCAAAGGGAAAAAGGTGAGGCAAAAGGCACTTGGGCTACACTTGTAAAGAATTCAGATTCTAGTGCTACTTGACATGATTCAATTCCACAGATACAATAAAGAAAGGCTCAGTAACTCAAGTACACTACACACTAGTTACCAAATCGGCTTCTCTCTCCTCTACTTTCTGAAATAATATTTCTGGTTCTGACTTATTATTATCCGGATAGTGCGATAAAAGGATTTCATATTGGTATAAGTCTCTTTGCGTTAGATATATACATGATCTTTTCCACAGGTATAAATAATATATATCTGTTAAAGGATGTTGAAATAAAGTATACTAGAGAGTAGGAGTTAGTAGTAGGTATATAATATGTGTAAAGAATCCTGTAAAGCTGTCGGAAGACATAAAGATTACAATTACAGATCTCGTATGGCATTTAACATTTAGTGACTAAGTATTCTTAAAGAGAAATGCGATCTGAGGAAAATAACGGGATGCTTTGTAGTGTAGTGGTTTGTATTTATATATATATCTGTCTAGATAATAGACGACAGACTATAAAGTAGCTACCTATATAGTGTCTAGAGAAGTAAATAGGAGGTTGAAACGGGGACTGAGGATTGCTTTAGTACATTCAATCTATTTCTCTATCCCAGCCATTAACATCAACCAGTCCATTTCAACAAAATTCGAGAGATGCACTTTATTTTATTATGTGGACTAACGTAAGGGAACTCAAAGCTCAACCCAGTTCAATTCCAAGAGCAGAAGAATCATGATGATGAACAAGTAGTCGACGTCCCTGATGCTAGTACAATTCTAGAACTACATCCATCTACTAGTCATCTATGTACGTCACATCAAACAACAAGGAACAACAGCCACACTTCATTTCACTCTGTGAGTCTTAAGAACTATAAGATGTACATTTCGACAAGTTGACTTTTCCTTCTTTTTCTTGGTTTCCTTCCTATGTACTTCTTAGAGTTCACTCAAAGATTGGATGACCAAAACATTTCCTTTCACAAGGAAAATATATATATATATATTCTTTTCTATTATTTTTCCCTTTATCCTACTACTATAGTTATAGCTATGTAGTTATAGATGACATAATAAATATATCCTTGCGGAGGATAGTATCAGAATTCTATTTCTCTCCTACTACTTCTTGATTCTAAGGGAGTCAGGACGAGTTTAGATAACAATATACAAGGATTTCAGTTCCAGTGGACGCTTCCAGGTCAGTCAAGTCAAAAGTTAAGCCATAGGACGAGGAAAGGAGGGAGAAGGGAGGCAAGATATTCACGACACGACAGCTCTAGCCAAAATAACCCAGAAAACATCTCTTTCTTCAGAGTAACTTAACCAGTAGGCAGTATTTATGTGTATACTGAAGTCCATTTCCCCGTAAACTCAAGTTCAGTCACTCAGTCAGGGATATATAGGACGGGGCAGCTAGAGCAATCCACCAAACAGTTACACAACAGTTTCAAAGCTTACAAGTTGGTGGAGAGGAAAGGAGAGGAGGAAAGTTATAATAATTGTATTGGCCAACAAGTACAGATAAAAAAGTAAAGCCTGAAGGGAAAAGAAAATCAACGGTCGGACGTGGACATACTGCTGGGACCTGAAATTGGGACTTGAGCTGTTGGACCCGCCCGAGCTGACCTGACCGACTCTTCTTTCTAACTTATTCTGTCAGACACTTTGTATTCTGCCTTCCTAAAGCCATTACATCCACTCTATATCCGACTGTATTCTATTTCACCATGTCGCGTATTAAAGATACACGCCTTTCTCACTCAGTCCTCTAGCTTTAGCTTTGCATTCAGTCTCAGCATTTTCAGTTTCCTCGTCGAGAAAACTTCCATCTATGCATGCCATGTGTGTGCACGGAGAGTCTTCCGCATTATTTCCTTCGAACAGCGGAGGATTGGATCGGATCTCTCGAAAAGAAAAGCAATGATCCAAGGCAAAGTAAAGTAGTCGTGCTAGAAAACAACATCCTAGAAGACAGATACATCAGAATCATGTCATGTCACTTCAATTGTGTTTTGTGGTCTACCAGGATATCTAAATTGAGCAGAGCTGTTCTCTTCTCCGTTTCCATCCTAATCAACACCCTAATGTCATATATCCCTCTCTATAGGTAGGTACCTATATATATTCTAATGTTGACATTGCTAAGGACCTAATGCACAGTGTAATGTGTTGATATAAAAACACTGGCTTAGCATTTCTGAGGCTAGTTGCGAAAATTGTGTGCGGAGCAGCCTACTCATATTATTCCGAGACACAAAACAAAAAAGAGACTAAAGCTCAAAGACAAGATTTAGTATCAGTAGTCGTTACCCGTTATGCATTTCTGTATTGGTTAGGCAAAAAAGAAAGAAAAACGGAGGATATCCCTCTCATCGTCAGTACATAAAGAAAACTCCGACTAAAATAATGCGGAGAGCTGTGGAGAGCGGATGAACATTGCAGGAAAACGTATCAGGATGAACCACCCACCACTCGGCATGGCATTTGCTCTCTTCTTCTGTCGACTCCTCTTACTCACTCATCTCTCTGCTCTCTCTCTCTCTCTCTCTCTCTCACTCTTCCGTATTTCTGACATGACTTCAGTTCAGGACTCTTTTGCAAAGCAATCTTCTCTAATATTGTGCAATCGAGAAAACAAGGAATCCCATCGCATCCCTATAGGCATAAGAGAGCCTGTGTGCGACCTTTCTTCTTCTCGCAGCCTTTGCATTATTATCCGACAAACAGACGGAAAAGCGACTGTGTCTGTTGAAAAGAGGAGAAACTGAGGCAGGCAGGTCAGAAAATGCAAAGGCACAGAGGCTTAGCGTCGAGTGATCTTTGGAATCAGCAAGGCTGACGTTACGTTATTATTCTGCATGATACAATAGGTAGATGTGCATGATCTCGTAGC
Organism: Tomocerus minor; assembly: GCA_009936455.2. NCBI lineage: Eukaryota > Metazoa > Arthropoda > Collembola > Entomobryomorpha > Tomoceridae > Tomocerus > Tomocerus minor. The sequence goes on from JAAAYG020004860.1 coordinate 4,095, forward strand.
ACCTTTTCCTCTTCTTCTCAACTCATCACATTGCATCCCGTCTCATCTCATCTCCTTTCCTTCCTCCTTTTCCGAAGAGTTTCTTGCATCAGCCGCTTAGCTCTGAGCTTATAAGTCTTGCTTGACGTTGTTGGAGCCATAGGAGATAGCTTTTGAGTTTTCAGCCTTTAGCTAATGTTATGCTCTTCTAGCTTAGTGGTGTGGTGACTGAGTTTCTGCTACTCACTACTAGTGGTCTGCTGTCTTGGGTTACGGTTACACTTGTACTAGCGATTTGCTGACTCTATTTCATGCCGACAGAGCAAACCTACCCACTTCCCTGACAATGACTACACTTTTCTTCCCTGGCTTTCTAGTAATTCTACTACTCTGTCTAGTCTTACACTCTAACTCAACATTCTCCTCTCTATATGCACCTTCCTACCTTCCTTTCCTTCGTAGGTACATATAAACAAAAGTAAGGAATAGGCTGTAAACTCTGTAGACTGTGATGATACGATGGTGTGCCGTGGTATGTTTAACACAGTCCTTCTTGTCTGATCTGGTCTGTAGTCTAGTCCTCCTAGTAGCTAGTCTCCCTCCGTCTTGTCTCCTTTTCTCTTTTCCTTTTGCCGTAGCTTTATCTTCCCTCAAAATATTTTACCCGCTTTCCTAGAATTCCCCAATTGAGTACATATAAGTCATCTACAGCTTCTAAAGCATCTAAACTACACACACAGCACCGTCCTACTAGACTTCAACTTCTAGTTTGCAACGTTTCTAGACTCTCCTCACTTAAAACTACCAGAGCAAAACAGACTAAAGGGAGAAATTCAATCTCCTTTGCCTATGACACACTGCAATACGTTCCCACTTTGTGAATATGGAATGCACTTAGCATCAATCTATAGTGTTTCACCATATCGCCTGAATATTTCCATTTCAAATATACCTTAAAGCTATACACAAACATCGATGTGGCTTCACCATAAATACTTATACCACTACTGAAACACAAACTCAAAACAAAAAAGGTGAACTTCTCTCAAAAAAAGTTACATGATAAAATCGATTAGAAAATCAAGCATTTTATAATGGCACACTTATATCTAACTAAAGCTATTTCTAAACTGCGTAAAACTTTGTGCCCTACAAAAAACACATGTTAACATCAATTTACATTATGCACCTTGAATGGATAAAAAATATTTACAATCTACGCCACACTAGCATTATAGCTTGGGAGAAAATGCTATAAAAGCATTTGTTAGTTTGTCCTAATTTATTTTGCAGAATCTCGTTTGGGAATGACTACTGGTGCGCATAATAATTACGTAATCTATTTCCGATAAGATAGCGGATTGCGTGAAGGCAGTCGTCTCCTTAAATATTTACTCTTGTTGGGTTTTGCAAAATAAATAGAGATAAGGAATTAGCTACCGGGGAATTATAAATTGGTTGTTGCGGGTGAAGCATAAACATATCTGTGTATATATAGTAAGTAGTTTTGTTGTTGAGGAATCTTGTATCAAAGTGATCATCTTCTTCTCTAGCTATAATGGTGAGTGTCTTAAAAAGAGAGATATTATAACATACCTATATGGTTTCGTGTAGTAATTGTGTAGTGGTTGACGTGAGTAGTAGTGTGCCCGTGAGTAAAAAGTGGGAAAGCTGCGCTAAAACTGGGAATTGTGATAGGAAAGACGAGTTTGTGGCTGGTTAGAAAGAAGAGTGGAGATCTGTGTGCTGCTATTAGAGAGATATTCTGCAAAAGTACGTTCCTTTTTCCCTGTTCGAGGTTGTTCGTTTCCTTTGCTTTCAGTTTGACTGCATCGCATTGCTTTTTTACGAAGTAACTCATTCATTCATTAGCTCTCGGCAGTTGCTCATCTCATCGCTGATTCTGGTGAGTCTGAGCCGAACCTCATCTCATCACATCACTTACATATATTATTATCATTACCAGTTTCGTTTGTTTGCAAGGTTTTCAGAGAGTGGGTGGCTTGTCTTGTGCATCATCATTTTCTTTCTATATTGGTTATCTCCATACAATTACCTAGTCATAATATTTTTTCAAATGCAAGGTAATGTAGTAGGGCAAGGCAACTGGCTCGCGAGGCACATTGAAAAATCTACGGCTGGATTTTGAGCCTTGAGCTTTAAGAATTTATTTCACATAGAGAGATAGAGAGAGAGAGAGAGACAGGTGCTTACTTTGTTAAAGAGTGCATTATGCACACATTATAAGACAACACCTAGTAGATTGTAGATAAAAGAGCAAGTAGCAGTAACTAAATCCTTAGTCTATTGCATTCCGGTACAGGGAGAAGAGGATTATAAGAAGAGGCTTGAAAGAAATAAGGTGAACGAGTAGCATTTATAACACCACATATCACATCACATAAGATAACAGCATAAAATAAATGTAGTTCTTATTCTGTAGTAGTTGGGGCAGTTGAATGTAAATATATGTGCCTACCAATAGAAAAGTGACTCGACTCAACTCACAAGCAGATTTCCCTATATAAAGTTATATACTACTGTAAAGGAGGCAAAGCTAAGCTTGAGCTAAGCAAGTTGTGCTCTAAAACATAAACGTGCTCGGAATAACATTCTGTTGTGTGGCAGACAGCGAGAGAAGCAGAAGCAGAGGCAGAGAGAGAGAGAGAGAGGCAGAGAGAAAGACTTTAGTTCACTGCAGGATATACAATACACTGAAAACGACTTTGACTTTGTTCTCTTCTCGTGCACAAACATTTTGAGAGCTTCAATCCTTCTTTAGAACAGAGTGATCGTGAATTTGAGTTTTTAGTTGAGTGGAGGACGGCAAGGGAGTGAGAGCAAAGCAGAAAATACGGATATCTCCCTATAGACACTTGGGAGAAAAACACAAGGAGGAAATCATATACATAGAAATCGAGAAGAAAACGTCAACTGAGCACTATAATCAAAATCCTCAATTGCATTTCATCACATGGATTCCTTGCAATCCTCTCACACTCATATTATTCAAGAAAAAATCGTAGGCGAAGCGCGAGCTAGTGACTTGAGTTTCTTTTGAGCTGATTGTATTGTGGGCGTCAAATTTTCCGCATCTTAAAGAATCAGTGAGTGAGTTGACTTTGAGTTGCTTGACTCACTTGACTCTCGACTGGAGTGTGAAGTGGATACAATTCAGTTTCAATAGAGATAAACGTCCAGTTGTTTCTGTCGCTTCTTCTTCTTCTTTCAATTCAGCTCTGTTGTTGTTGTTGAAGAAGAAAGAAAAAAAGACGCGAGATATCACATACATTAACACTGGAGGCGGGCGGCGAGAAATTCCGAAACGAATATTTTCCCGACAACATTACAAATATCAAATCTAAAACGGAGTTTTTATTAACTGGAGAACTTGGCCTGAGACTCACTGACAGAATTCCATGAAAAAAAACTGTGAGGAAAGGGAGAATTAATCTAAAAGTGGGATTGAGTTGAGTTAAACGGAGCTTTATCTCTCTTTTGCGCCTTAATTCCAACTTCTCTCAGCCATAAAGTAAAGGATAAACGGCGGAAGTCGTCGTGGCGTTGATTGTGATTGATTCTATAAATTACAAGTCATAAAACATGGGTCAACGCTGCTGTACTTGACAGGACACGAACACAAGGACGCTAACAGAACCCCGGCATTCTCTTCTCTACACTTTTCTTCACTTTTCCCGGAAAAGGCTCAGGCAGTGAAAATTCCGTGATTTTAGCACGTTGCGAACAGTAAAAATACATTGGAAGAGTTCATGTTAGTTGAAAACTAGTGTAGTGCCATAATCGTTGAATGAAAGTGTAGTCGTAGTACTAGTGTCGACTGAATTGGATTACCTAACTGCTAACATACAATTTATTACTGTAGTTTCTCAACATTTTGAATATTTCATTGTATGAGTCAATTCTACATGGACAAATTAGATCGCACACTTCCAACAGCACCTACTACAAACAACTCTATTCTCAGCTCAATTTCCAGCCAACACTCACGCCACTTCCCATCCTGCTGACAACTCCAACTCGTTAAACTTTGAACATTCAACGATAAAAGTAAAAGTTAACATTTTAACATAACATGGAGTCAAAAACTACAATAGCCATGGTAAGTAACGTTCCCCAACCACAAAGATATTTATTACCTCTTTCATTGCGTTAATTTACTCTTCTTCCTCCTCCTCCTCCTCCTCCTTCTCCTCTCTTCCTCTCTCTCTCTCTAACTATCTAAACTTGTTTACGGATGCAATTCCCATTTCCACATTTATTATTTCCTTTGAACTATATAGCTACATTTAGATGCACCAATTCCTCCCACAAATAAAACTACAACTCTCTTCTAATAGATTTTAACTTAGTACTTGTAGTAGTACTTCTCTCTTTGATAACTAATTTCATTTTCCACAGTGTAGCTTCTCAGTATCTCGTGTAAACGAATATTTGTATATGTAATATTATTATGTGTGTACTTATAGTAGGTAACAAGGAAGGATGTTGTTAGCCGCATTTATTTGTTATTTAGTGCATAGAGACTTGAGTCATGATGTGACGATGTGAGATTTGAGACTCTTGCTGTGAGATGCGTTAACAGAACGTTATTTGCACTGTAGACAGAGAGAGAGAAGGAATTTTCCTATACTTTAAGGACAGAGGCTGCTGATGCTGCTGCGAATTATTTGCTAAGGAATTCTACTTGCAATTAAGTAGTCGTGTGATCATGTACATTTACACATTGCCTATATAAAGTATTAGGCAGAAAGGGAGTCACTACGACCACATACATAATCATTAATGTACAAATACAAACTAGAAACGTACCTGGCTTCTTCCAATTCCTGCTTACTGTGACTCTGAGTCACAAGGGAAATTCACCCTACCTACAACTTAGAGCATCACACTAATTTTAAGGACGAGATAGCACTATTTAAATACTACACTATAAATTACACTCCAATTTAACTCTTCTTCTTTTTCCACCACCAACCATTAACTTCTACTATAGGATTTTGCATCATGGAAAATAACTCTTTCTACACTTACACAATCAAATATAACGTATATGATCAAAGCTAAAAGTGATACACTACTACATTACATACCAATTGTATATATAGGTACCTACCTACTAGAAGAGAAGATACGTTTTATGCGTTGGAGTATATCTTCTATCTATCTATCTATCTATCTATACTCTATATAATATTAACTTAGGCTGTGTGTATATGTATTTAGTGGCTAGTCTTCCAACTCTAACTAATTCCATATCCTTGAACAGACAAAAAGAGCTTTTAGAGTTTCATCCTCATCTCATCGTAGCAAAGTGATGCTCAGTTGAGTTCTGCCCAATCCTGTCTGTTGATTTCGCATTTATCTACTTCTCCTAGTTAACTGAACTGCATGCATAAGTACGTAAATATTACGGCGTACAAAGCCAAGTCAACCAACGAGTCAACTAAAGATTCATATCAGCAGCAGAATCAACAGAAAATTTACATTTTCATAGTTTACTTATTATTACTACTCTCATTTCCATAATATTAGACTTACATATTCCCTACTGATATTATAGCTTTATAGGGATAGGATTTGCAAGATCTAAGAATGTACATTCTACGAGCACCACTTTTCTCAGTTCACTCAGTACATGCTTCTGGGGAACTGTGAGTCTAGTACATTTAGCATTAAAATGCCCTACCTTAATAGCATTACGTTCCCAGATAAAGGACCAAAGTGGTTTTACATTTACTAGGATTATCTCTTTACTCTCCTGACTCTAATTTAAATATACCTTCAAAATTATATACGCATAGACATAAACTGTACACACACACAGAGAACAATTTCACGTACTCGCCAGCACTCTCTATAAAGTTCACTCCAAATATCAACCACAACAGAGCCTATAGTCTCCACAATGACTTCGTAAACAATACATGTGATGTAAAAAACGTTAATGTACTTCGTAAAAATAACCATGTATGCCTGTATGCGTGTGTTACATAAATATTGTACAGGGCATGCCATAACTTCCTAGGCATCATCGTCAACACTTCAAATACCTTATCTACAATTCAACGTTGACAATTAAGCTGCTATTAACGCATCATTCATTATTAGGATTATTCATTAGTCATTATTGTCATTATGCTACTTAAATGTTCATTTGATGGCATTAATGAATGGTACTAAAGGCTACGTACTTTTTTTAGTGTTATAATGGTATATCCAGGCTAGAAGCGGGTTAACTATTCCAAAATATTGTTTATATTTTAATGAAGTACACTGTACACTAGTATCCCAGCATAGAGATTATTTAGATTATTACCATTGACCGTGTGTTTCATAGCAATACTAAATCTTTTCCCCCAAATATATTATTATACTCGTATGACCCAGGGCTAAAGATTTAATATGTAATTGTAAGCAGAGGAAAAGGTAATTATTAGCCGATTACCATTTGGAGGTAGTTAATAATAAGCCTGAGAGCCTATGTGTTTGTTTATGAGCCTAAATGTAACATGTAACTGAGTTGAAAGGCATTAGAATATAATGAGTAGGTAGTTGTGTTTTTTGGGAATACTACTTATTATTACATAGAACGTAGATGTAGAATGAGAATACTAGTAAAAACAAAATAGGGAGTAGGGAGTAGAAACAGAAAAGGTTGTCCTTTTTAAAGCTCCCCATTAGAGCATTTATTAACATTACAAAGCCCTGAAGCTTCTTTTGATTGCTTAGGCTGAGATGGGAGTAAATGGATTGCATGAAAAGAGTAAAAACAAATTTTCATAATGAAAATGCGAGCTTTTAGTGCATCTTATTATAGTGGAACTTATGTCGGGAAATTGTTCTCTGGCAAGCAACGTTCATAGTGGATGAGTTAACAGAGATTTATAGAAACAATTAGGGAATAAATGACATTTTTATGAAAAAAGCGTTTTAATTTAGATAAGTAGTTTTCTAGAATCTTCTTGTTCTCTAACGCATGTTAGTTTTGAAAGTTCTGAAAGATTGAAAATGTCAGAGGAGTGCACTGTAAAGTAATTACTTGCTAACAAAAGCTTTCATGTAGGGTATGAGGGATAAAGAGCAGGAGGGAAAAAGCTCAATGTATAACAATATAATTTTAAAATGTACCATGTGTACTGGTCGAAAAGGAGTTATAGACTACCCACACTTTATTGTCAAACGCTAAGAGGCAATAATTTAATATGCTGGGGATGTGGAGTGAACTGGATGGGTGAGTGCATAATGTTTATAATTACTTGATTGAGAGTTGAGACTATTTGTAACTTTTGTAAGTAAAGAGTCCAACAGTGCTCCATATGTAAAGTGTCTGTTAGCATTAATCGAAAATGAAATTTATTTGGCGTCTACAAAACAATGCTGCGTAAATCGAGCGTGCATTTGCAAATCGTCTCCTGTAAAGTGCAATTCCTTGCTACATTGAATGATCATGAGGAGAGTGAGTGCTACAGATTTGCCTTCAAGTAATAACAACAGCACAGCATTAAATGCCCTACCTTAGCTTTGCTATTCTTTGCAACCTGCTGCTTTTATCATGTCTCAGAATTCAATCACAGAATTTTACAATTGAAAACAAGGGATCGTGGATCGTGATCCGAGGCGTGCATGAAAAATACACAAATTTTGTGTGCCTCTCTGCTTGCTATTTGATATTATTGAGAAATTATCGCATGTTCCTGGCAGGGATAACATTGTTCATCTGCTCAGTTATTTTTTGCAACGCATTTTAATATGTTCCAGTATTCTATGTGACGCCAGGCAGTCAGTCAGGGCAAGGATATTTTTGTGGAGTGAAATCCATAGTCTGATGCTCTTTCAAATGGAATAGCATTATTATTATGCATGTCCTGTAATTCTGAGGGATTATCTGTATCGCTCTGTAAATACAGATACACGTTGTTGTTAGTGTATCATCAAATATTATGTAGTTTGCATAGGTAATCCCTCCTGTAATTTTGGAATGCACACCTAGATAGGGTTAGATCACACTGGATGATGATACTATCTTATTTATTGGTGTTGATATTAAAGCTAAATGAATTATATAATTGAAATGTTACTCATAGGTATAATCACAGTTGTAATTTGTAATGCAAAATTTGCAAAAATGACACAAAGTACATTCATAGTTGTGATAGTGTTAGTTAATATTGGGGACGCTGTTGTTATGTTCTAGATTAGTAGGACAGTTGGGAATTGGGATGATTGATATTGATAAGGAACCCGCATCATGCAATGGCTCTATTTGCTTACATGTGTTGCTGACCTAATCCTTTATATATAAATGTGATATGCACTAACTACTTTATTGACTACCAACCAGCAGTTTTATTAGCTTTTTGTTTACTCTGTGTTAGGGCGAGACAGAATTCACACCATAATACACGGACACTGAGTTACTGCTTTTGTCCTTCCAGAGAGAGAGAGAGAACATTCACATTACATTCAATTGCTGCCCTGTGAATCCCACGTCGCATGTGTTAATTAGTGACCAATTATTTCGGCTACTTCGGAATGGCATTGATTTATCGAGAAAGAAAGTGATGGAAGAGCAGCAGAGCTAATGCTAGTCTTATTTTGGTAGAAAAATCAACTAATCACGTTTTAATCAGTTTAAATTACACATTCAAACTCCGAAATAGTGAAACATGGTCAACTTTTGGTCACATAATTTTCAAAATTCATGGAATTTGCTCATTGTCCCTCTTTATGCATGCAGAACCTTAGGAACTTTCTCTTGTCCATTGCTATCACTTAATTTTGTCATTAATTGAAACAGATTGTGAATTTCAAATGTCAAATGATCAATAATATTTCTTGGGATTTTCGAATGATGTAATAAGATTGAGATTCACATTTTATTTGAGATTTAGGTAGGTACTGAATTTTATTTCGCATGTAGCCCTTGTAGTAAAGTGAATTTGCTGACTATAATAATGCTATGAGCTTTGCCACCTTTATGGGTTTTCTGATTAAGTTGTTAGTTTTTGGATTTATTAGCCAATAATTTATGAAGCCATTTGCGATTGTTGTTACTTGTTACCTGCTTCTCAGATGGCTAATTGTATAGACATGGTCACTATATAGCGTGTTCATTATTCCTGTCATGTAAATCATTCAGTAACAGAAAGAACAGATACAGATACACGAATAACCTTTTTATCTCTCCACACTTTTAAAGTGCTGTTGGTTCCATTCCATCCTTGTCTGTCTGTATAATTGGTGTGGCTCATGAAACAAAAAAATGAACTGGTTGTGTGTGTAAAGGAAGATAAAGATATAACAAGCGCAGAAGATTCGATCAACATTTTGCGTGGTATGTTAGTAGATTGTAAAAGTATATCGTAATAATAGAGCGTCGTGTCTACACGTCGTAACTTTCTTTTCTTGGGAAAAAATTACAGTATTCTTAAGCAAAGAAACATTTTTTTATTGTCAGCTTACCATAGTTAGTTAAAAGAGTGATAATTTATGGTATCCACTCCATTACTTAATGTTCAAGATGCATGATGTACGTTATAGTAATGTGTCTTTAAAAGAGAGTATAATAATGTCTTACGCAATTGCAGTTATCATTGGGTGTACATTTTAATGACGCACTTTGTAGACTTTATAGTTTATAATTCATTCCATTATCGTTGGGATTTTGATAATGTGAAGGTGTATTTCTATTAGTATTTATGTTTGTATATAACATTTGTACAATCCAACAGGTTTTTATAATTCAGCATTCTATCAGCATAGGAAAACTAGCCCTTTAATCTTGCACTAAGTATGGTAATTGGATTGAAATAAAACTTCATCACATAATTTCAGTAGGTACATCATGTCTCCTGCAATCTATTGGCATTGGCTATAACGTTTTTATAACTGTTATCTTCTATTTTTATAATTGGCTACATGAGTATCGGAAGATTAATGCGAGAATCAGATCAGCATCTTAGCGAAGATTAAGTTTACGACAAGAAAATAGGAAATATTATTGGCTTTGTCGATCTTGTCTATTATTATGTTGAGCCGCAGGATAGAGGAATTTGTTAGCGATCCAATTCCAAACTTCAGTATATTATTATATGTGGGATATCTGCAGAAAATATATACGCAAGAAATCATTTTGGCATCTATTTCTGCAAAGTATCCATAAAGTCTCTTGTCACAATAATATGGATTTTCTTTCTCATTTCCCTCTATCGAATTTATGTGCTGATGTAGATGGTAAAAATGCTTTCGGAGATAGGGCTGGAAAAATAGAAGGCTTTTTTGAAGTTTGGGCTTAGCTTTAATTCAATTGTCTCAGTATATTATTACTTTATTTTATATTACGTGCAAGAGTGCCACATAGCTTTTTATACTGTGTAGGTACTTCACTACGCATAGCTATAGCATACATACCTGGTGTAATAGCTGGTGACACAACAGGACACTACCACGAATGATTATGATCATCATAATGTTTTACAGCAGTGCGAGTGTAACTTTTATGGTTCGCCTTAACCAACCCATTCACATTCCCTCCTACTCTCCTACTTTCTCAATTTCAAAGAAAGGTTAATAATTCTTAAACAGATTACAATGAATATAGTCGCATGCTGTGGAAAAGCAGTCTCACCTTTTATAATCTTCTTTTACTCCCCATAAGTAGCGAGCCTTTAACTCCTTATAGTTTCACACAGCTGAGCAAACAATAAACTACCCTTTAAGAATATTCCTATACTATGTACTAGCATTTTGACCCAAGCAATCTTTTTATAACATTTTTACCAGTAGGTACCTATTACAAAAAAAATATATTTTTATGGATTATGACAATTACGACACAGCTACTTACGACAGATAAAATAGTATACATTGACAAAATCCTTATAGTAAAGATTTTTTGAACAACATTAGATTATTTTAGAGACATCAGATCAGACAGAATGGCCCTAATCGCAAGCTACTGAATGCCTAAAATATTTCTAGCAAAAAAATGGAACACCAAGTCAACCTACCTTACCAAAGAGAATAATTTTTAACAATAAGTTCATAGAAAACCCAGCGGTCTCATACTTTGTGTACTCTTGTGAGTGCACGTACTCATTAATCCGATTTAAGTTTTTTTTAAAGTTTTGGTGGATTTAGTAGACTAGTTAATGCATATGCTCTATAAATAAAGAGGCATCAAGAGATTGAATGCCTATCATACCTAGACTACTTCACTACTAGAGTATAAGTCATTTTTAGATATTTTATTCATTCCGTACTTACACGTGTCGCTTGAGCGTGATATGATATGCATATGCAGTTTAAAGCTTTTTAAAAGTTGGTACCTATTTCTATTTATCTATTGCAATTTTACTTACATATGTGTATGTATGCGCATATTTTGTTCGTAAGTGACCTAACATTATTGACATTATGTTGCTATAAAAAACTTTTATTAGAATCATTTATAAGCTACCTATACACATTCCATGTTTGTTTAAAGTGAGAAAGGAAAACAAAAGTTACGAGATACAGTTCTACAGTGCTTTCAGAAAACAACGTTACATTGCTGAATAAAATACATTTTCGAATTCAAATGTCTTTGTAACAACGTTAATAAAAGATGAAACCCCTGCCCCAACCACAGGAATCATAGAGAATTAATAATACTGTTCAATGAAGTTAGTGGATAATTTATCAAAGCGTATATATACGCTTCGATATATCGAGAATGGGCCATTCGTATATTTTCGTGCTCTTACAGAGTGTATCTGCCTGAATTAGGAAATGAACAGCCACCTTTAGCTTTGGTTGCATTCTTTCGTACAGTACATTGATGTGTAGTGTGTACCCTGTCGTAATTATTTTGGGTTGTGCAGTAATTAGGTCAGAGTATGCTAATTACACTAATTAACCATAGGCTCTGTGTTTGCAGTGATGTAGCAACGGAAATGATGCAATATGAGAGATTTTAAACGCAAGTATTTCATAGAAAATTAGATTTTACGTGTATCATCTCATCCTCTTCTAGTTCTATTAGATGATGTGAAATAACTGGGAAAGCGTGCGGAGAACATTCTCTGATATTCAATAAAATGCGAAGGAGCGAAAAGGTGCATAGCAAATAAAAATCGATATCTGCCTAATATCTTAATGATAGTATTATTGCCAGAGATACATGTAAAAGGTAGCTACTTCAACTTGAGCTGAGGCAGGGGGATATGAACATGAGAATGTGGCTGTTGGCTGTAGTCTTTATGCACGTACATCGGGGCATTAAAAACTATAAAACTTCACTATCGTGTCGCGTCATTATCATTAGCGTTGACTCTATCTTTTCCTTTTCGGGATAGACTTAGCCACTATTATTATTCTCATCATTCCCTCTCCTTATATCGTATCCCAGATTCACGAGAATGCCGCAGCAGTCCTGCCTAACTCTTTGAGCAAATAATAATGACAGTGTAAAATTGGTCGCATTTGGATCTTTCCAAATAAAATTCCTCTCACTCCACTTTTATGTAGCATGCAGTTGTCTCAGTGTCAATCTTATTGGATAGCATTGAGTTTTAGTATTTCATTGAGAATAAAAGAGGAAACACTACCAGTATCATTATCTATATAGGTATATGTAAATAACTATATACTTGCTTAGTATATGTCATATATCTAGTTTAACATCCCTTACATATACCTATATAGATATATATAGTCATATTCTTTTAAATATGTTCAGTGCTTCCAGTAACTATTAAATATCACAGACTTTCCATCTCATGACCTATGCTTCTTTAGTTTCCAAACTCCTTAGTATTACTAATCCAATAAACACGGAGTAGCAAAGTAGCAACTGATCCTTTAAAGGAATTTCCTTCGGGCCATGCCGTCTTAGACAGTAATAAATAAATAATTCGCTTAAATAAATATAGCTTTATGGCTGATGCTGAACTATGTGTGCTGGGATTTTGCAATTGTACCTCTGAGTTCCAAATTAAATTCTATATCTTTAGAGCATTAGATTACACTTATTCGTTTCAGGGAATGAAATCAGTTAAAGAAGTCCTATAGCAATGTAGACACAGTAGTAGTATGAGATTCAATAAAGTTTTAACTTGTGCTTAAGTGTATAAGGAGCACAAAGGAAATGAGAGAAGAATGTAACATACGGAGGAGTCTGTACTTACTGTAGACTAATTACACAACACTTGAATGTGAACTGCTATTCTTTGTCAACTCTTTCAATTTGCAAAGTTACAATGAGCTACGTCTCAAAATCTCATCTCATCATCGGAATAGAAAAGGATTCTTTGAAATAAAAAACTATTCCGAACTCTATTAGTAGCTATAGCCATATATAGCTATTCAAAAAACTGTTGCCTTTGCAGGTGCCAGGAGTATAATCATAATATTATAATGAATTGTATCTACTTTAGATATTTTCGACTAGGTAAAGGTAGTATAGTGCTATTATATTTCCTGCCTGTAGTTGTGTGTGTATATAGTATGACTTGGCTATTATTGTTGGTAAAAAGGATTGTGGAAGGGAGCGGATAGGCTGAGGATTAATTACTTGCATTGTGGCCGTGGAATTGAATTCCGATGGTGTATGAATGAATGAATGAATTCATGTAATTACATTATTGCAGATTCTGGTGCTGTATATCTGTGTGAGCTGTATAAGTTCGGCTGTTAGCAGACCGCGTGGAGTGAAGAGTCACCATCATCATAATCACAACAACCACCACCACCACATTAACAGTCCCAACCACCATCACAGTAGCAGCTCAAGTAATCAAAATCGGAGCAAGAGTCATGGTGTGAAGTCGTCGTCGTCCTACTGGCGCCCGTCGGAGGAAGATTATGACTACGACGACGGTGGTGGGCGACATGCATACCTCATGACAACAGATAATAGGAAATCATCCGCCGAGAAGCTGAATGAAGATCAAACCCTCACTCAGGCATTCGAGCAGCATATGCGACCGGCGAACAAGAATGCTAAAAATGCTCATGATGTTTATGCGTATCAACTTCCCAGTGATCTCTGGTTCGTAGTCAGGTACACGAAAAACTCAGAAGGACAAGTCGAGAAATACATGTAAGTTTACACGTCAACTACAACTACCTACCTTGCGTAAACTCATACACGTCATTCTATCCTTTGATCTCAAGAATCTCAACTCTATTAGCTTTCTCAATCTCTGCGAATCACAACAGATCACCTTATGTCATATAACCCTCATCTTTTATATAACATTTTTGTATAATCACATAGGTAGGTACTCTGCAAACAATATTGTCAAAGCTCTAGACATTTCTTTTATCATTTCACTCAAATTATGTTGTCATTGTTTAACCAACAATATCTTTTCTCAGAAATCATCCTAAAATTACTTCAAGTGTACATTTTCAGAAGCACTTATGCATGACAGAACTTTATATAGTATCTAATAAATTCTATTATACATAACATATCCATTACCTCATAAAAGCCTTAAGGTGAATTGACCAATTCAATTCACAGCTCAATTTAAATCTCAAAAATCAAATCCTGTACATTCATAAATGCTAAAAAAAAATACTTTTACATATACATAGATACTATATATATATATATACATATAGATATATTTACATGGGTACTTTACCACAAACGAGAACTTTTTTTGTAATCTGTTTTATACAATCCTCTGCAGATATATCATAGGAAAGATGATATAAAAGGCATGAGACACCATAAGAAATGCTGTTTTTTAGGATATACAGAGAAAATAAAATTGCTGCGCATATAGTAGCAGTAATAGTAGTATAAGACATGTATGTTGCTATAATATTAGTGTGGCCTAGTTATAGAAGTTAAAATTCTGGAAGAAAGTGATAGGATGATGAATATCTCATGAGCGAGACTTAGAGTTGTCTCAATCAATCATAACATATTCCTTTGTTTTTGACACAATCTTCAATGCATAATGCATGTTACGCTACCACTACTGAGATTGCCATCCTTATTACTTGCACGTATTTGCTGCACATTACACAATGCTATACATATACTGACGTGTCTATAATATGTACAACTATATATATAGTTGTATGGGCATTATAAGAATTGTATGTATGTAGACATATAAATGTTATTGATAACAATGAAATGAGTGAGGGAATGAAAATAACTGGCTCTGGGTATGTAAAATGCAAAGTGCTAATGGATGCTATTTATATTTGTCTTGTGCAGGAACATCGTCGACAGCTTTACAAACTACCTGGATAAACTGGAGAAAGGAGTAAAGACAGTCAGCGTGAATGTAAAAGGAGTCGAGACAGTTTTCAGGCTGACGACGAAACACAAGCCCACCTAATGAATTTGAATTAGGTATGACCCACTAAATCCAACACATCAAGCAACAATAATTATCGTTATTACATTTACTATACCTGTCTTGAACCCAAAAAGTTTTACCTGCTAAGTGTATTTATGCCCAACGTTTATAATACTTATTGTTGTTAACATTTTTACTTGTACATATATAATTAGTGCTTATATACTTAGAGAAAAATCGCTAAAATACTATGTAATTATACAACAAACCTAATTTCTCTTGACGATGATGTTTAGTAGCATTGCCCACATCCATTCCATGACCCTTATAATATGTTAACAATTTACTATATTGTATGTAGTTGTTGTGTGTAAGTAATCAACATTTGAATACCACCAATCGTTAAATATCAACTTACGTAGCTACAAGAACGAAATACATGTAGAGATAATGCGACTATGTATGATAATATGATACTGAACGATGCAATAAAAATTATAAGCCCTCGTATACCTTTCAATTCCATATTCAATACTGCAACAGCATTCCTCTGCACTTATGCATTTATAAAATCATGCTACTCTTCACAAGATTTAATAACAATCTAAAAGGATGAAATGGACAGTTGCCTTTGAAGATAACATGGACTGTGACGTCTGAATCTCTAACGTTAATTAAATATAATTTCAAGATCAAATTAACGCAACAAGATAATTTTCGTAAACTGATTATTTTTAAAGTATATCCGATCTGAATTTCTAAATTTTCCATGCACAATAATGCCAGAACAATAGAATACAGGTAAAGGTTTCCTTGAAATTCTTCGCTGCAGTGTTGAAAACAAAAGAGCGAGAGGAATCCTATACAGAAAGTTAGCATTTACATAGGCCACCTGTACATTTAAGTACACTTTTAAGTACAGCTGTGTCTAGAATGTCTACACAAAAACCTTTCTAAAGCAGCTATGCAAGTTCAGACACCTGTATATCTTTATTGCATCCACCTCCACAAAATATGTTGACTTGACGCATAGAAGCAAACACATATTTGTAATTCATGAGTGAATTCAGTTTATTTTAAACCTTTTCATATTGAAAGTCCAATTTCATTATTTTCAGAAACTAAATAGGATTTCATTAAGATTTAAGTAGCAAGATGGTGATGGTAAGCTACACTGATATATTAAATCCATATAATAATATTTGCATTTTATTTTGGATAGGTAATTTAATTATTTATAATAATATGGTACACACCAAATAATAGCGTTTTGAAATACTATTACCCCTATAGATTTGCATTTCTGTTAATACCTCTAAGACTAGGTAAATATAGTAGTAATAGTAGTTTCAAATTACATAATGTTATATGTGACAGCGCTTGTACACATAGTCACGAATTTATTTGCGATTTTACACGTTTCTAACCTATCGAACTACTTTCTAAATAAAATATGTACTAACACTAGACTAAATTGTTACTTTTATTTTAAAACTAGTTAGATATTGATCTTTAGTATAATAATTTTACAGGTAAGATTGATAAGGCGTCTGTGATTTCACTCACATTAATTTTTACACGTTGAGGCAATTTGCAGCTATTACCCACTAAATCCATAGACACTAGTACATTGCATTTATTCTAAAGGTTCTACAAGGTAGTAGTCTTTTAAACTATTGCAATTCTTGTGATGTTATAAAACTAAACTAACTCACTATAGGCAATCTAAAATTGGAATTAACCCTTATAGAATGACGATTTGGAATAAATACATATTATTGAAATACTATATACATAGAATCCTTATGGAGGTACATACATTATATAATATATCAGATAGAATTTTGCCGAATGCGAAATCCTTTTTTTGATATGGCCTACTACATTCAATAGAAATACATCTGCATAAACAAATGTGACTTTAGAAAATCGGATTGTATCTGAAATAGTATATAACATAAGCTACTAAACTAGTACAAATAAGGGAATGCATACATATGTATAGAAAAGCAATTAAAATTCAAGAGTGAATTACATGAAATCGTATTCTCTACATAATTTTAAGAATACGTAATACACGCTAATCAAAGAATGTTTCACAAACAGCATAATAATTAATTGATATGCAAAAACACGCAAACAAAGACTTACAAAGTTACAATACATTTACAAACATTAATTAACGATCCGAAAATAATTTTGATAAGGGTCCATACACTAAACTGAACACAAAATTGCATAAAAGGTAAAATAGGACGGGACAGGACTTACTTAGTACATGATTACGGATTAGAACAATAGACAATGCCAATTTTAGTTTCACGATCGATAACTGAACAGCAACAGACATGACATTAACATGTTAATATTGACATAAACGACACAGTTAACTGGGGTTTATATATAGACAAAAAGAATATTCATTGACATTTTTTACATATTACAATGATAAGATACAATAATATAAAAACATTTGTTCGTGGGGATCATCGTGAGAGAATTATTTACAACAATTCAATCAGGTTGACAATATGAAAACCGGTTTGTTCGAGGCGACAGCACATGAAATTGGTTTAGCCAATAACTCAATCTCGTAAAACGTCAATTTACAAGACTAAGCAATTGAGGTGATGGAATAAAACTAAAAACCAACATTTTATCTTAGGCAAAATCACAGCACTGAAAGGCACCTTCAATACCAGAAGGTTATTATACAATAATTTAACGTAAGCAGAGAAAGAACACTGAAAGTAGAATGTTTACAGATATAAATATGTTTAAATAGTACAAATTGAAACACTGTTTAGTTGACAATAAATACTTGCTGTATTTAGTATTTTGCGAATAGACGCAATAGGAGGTAATATACAGTAAAATCTCAATCCTGTTGAGCAGCTGCACCTTATGGTTACATGTGAATAGATATTAGTCATTTTTGTTGCTATCACTAACTGTGTTTAAAACTGGCTTGTGAGATTGTGACTGTAAATCGTTCAATTCGATGGCTCATCATGGCCAACAATGACTCCTTAC
This sequence comes from Tomocerus minor, assembly GCA_009936455.2. Taxonomy (NCBI): domain Eukaryota; kingdom Metazoa; phylum Arthropoda; class Collembola; order Entomobryomorpha; family Tomoceridae; genus Tomocerus; species Tomocerus minor. Next base: position 22,430 of record JAAAYG020004860.1, read on the forward strand.
CTTTTATGACATTTTAAATCCAGATAAACTCACACATATACGACTCATTCAATAGTAATTTTGTCCTGTGGCACTTACAGTAGGAAGTTGTAAACTTCAAATAACACTATTTCAGTTGTAGTTTACGTTACTAATAATGGTAGGATACAACTAGTTAGTTATTTAGGGTTCATAGTATGCAAATTAAAAGTCTAAATGAAAAACATATCTTATTAAAAGCATAGTAGTAGCAAACACGTAAAGCAATCTTATTTTCTTGTAGAAAGTGAACTAAAAACCGAAAAACTGTGATAGGGAGTATGTGAATGACTTTGCCTAAAAAGAAAGCAAAACTTGGCAAAACATTGGGTTTTGCAGTAAACTGATGATACCAATACTTATCAAAACTTCTTGAAAATACAAAGAATACTAGGCATGCCTTTTCAGATCTAGTCGCTTTTTTGAACTATTTAGGCCGTGTTAGAATGTACTGATGTAGTACCACTCTTGCCAAACTATTCCATGCAAAATAAAAAAAGTGATTTGCGGTGATGACTTCGTCGTGTCAGGCGAAGCAAATTCTTCATTGTAGTATTATAACAAGTGGTGTTTTCTTTTCATCAGTTTACTCAAGATTTTGCTGGATTCATGCGCTGTCGGCTAATAGTCAATCGCTTCTATCCTTTATCCGGAAGCAATCGATATGGAAATGACGACACATTTGCCGAACCTTTAAAAAGTTAACATTTAAAAATGAAAGTTTTTATTTTTAATAAATGTTTGGTTGAATTTGATATAATATTATTAGTTCGACTTACAACACAGACTCCATAATGTATTTGCGTAAGGGTGGACAGGATCGCCAGAACATACACCGACGTCGATTCAAAAGCCAAGCCGGGACCTAGAATCACAGCCACAGAAGCTAGTGCTGTGACTGGGAACAGAAGCCAGTCGAAAGCTTCACAACGCGTATTACTCATTTGAGCCACAATCAGGCGACAGCACATATGAGAGAAGACAGTGCCCACCATGTAGAAAAACGCTCGGGATTCATGGATCAATATATTTGACGGTGACAGAAAGACCCACAGAGTAGTCACAACCATAAGGATTATGGATGAGAAGAGCGGTCGGCCTGCTTCAAAAAAGGGACGCATTTTCCCCGTTCCGTCCTTGTAGGCCCTGTAAACAGAATATACAAAATATTCTTCAGTATTATCACAGGGAAAAATTAATATAGAAGTTACGATCAAAAACCATTTCATATCCCGCTTTCTCTTTCTATATGTTAATGCCGTAAGCAACTTTCACCAAAATTTTTTCTAATATGAACACGATCTTTGTATAGGAAAACAACAAACACATTAGTATGTGAAAAGAGAAAGTGTGGAATGTGAACTTATTTTTCTCATTCAATTTTAGTAGCATCTCAACATAGTTACCTACCTATAGACATTGTAACACGCCATTGGCATTGACAGACCAATAGAGCCGGCATACAGCAGAAATTCAACTAAATTTCCACTCGTGTAACCACCAGGCAAATCGTGCTTCCAGATTTCATGACCACCAAACCCGCTAACAATGAAAACCAAAAAGCAAGCCTAAAAACAAAAACAAAATTATTTAAGTGACTAAGTAGGACATTGACCAATTAACTTTTGAATTACTTATCTATCACGCAACTTTTCGGTTTAGATTAATACAAGTATTTAGATCATGTGTCATTAATAATATAATGTTAATAAAAATTACCAGCATAGATGCATCATATCCCCAAGGGAGGTACAACACTCCAGTATTATATTTTTCCCAGTGAGAAAAAATGAAGTTGAAGAAGACGTTCCAAAAACAGAAGAACATTCTTTTAATAGAGACACTGTAATGCCCGCGGCCAAATACGGAGTATAAACCAGTAGGAATGAACACCGTTGTCCATGAGTCCAGCCCATGATCAAATAATTCCCCAAGAGGACCAGAGGAACCCGTCCGTCTTGCTTGCTTTCCATCAATTCCGTCTGTAGATACGAAATAAGAAAATATTCATAGATTCTTCTCTTTAGGTATATTTTTTTCAGGATAATCAATTAGCTGAGTGTGAATAGTTATTTAATTTTTTAATTTATATAATAATATAAATTAAAATATTAAGTTATATAATTTAAGTAAGAATGTAAGAAACAACATCATAAATCTGCAACAGCCTTAAAAAGATGTAATTTATTTATCCATAATAATATTCATTCATACCTAACGTATGGCTCATAAATAGATTGAATGCAGCCAATATCCACACCCATTTAGGTACGGGAGCATAGTCTGATTCTGGAGTACCGCCTCCTCCGGCATAAAAGTGGTAGTCATAAATGCTTAATAAAACGAAGTTAGCTACGGTGAACAAAAACCCTGTAAACGTAAGAAGGTTTGGCGCTATCCACATTGGGCAGATCTATTTCATTCAAAAATACAATCATATAATATTAGTCAAGCTTACGTTGGCTAAAGATATTAAAAATCATGTACAATGATAAGAAAACTGATTGATCAATCTTGTATCCGTTGCGTTGACGTAATGCAATTACTTTTATATATTGCAAGATCACACACTGGTGAATGTGCTGTGCCGTCTAGTATTAAGTTAAGTGAGCTGCGTTTCAATAATGTATGTATTTACATATATATTTATATATATACGCAGTACAAGCCATCTATTTACTAATTTTATTAGTATATGACATCTCATATAAGGTCAAAACGTAGAAGGATGATATGTCTGCCTCATGTACCGAACAATCACTTCGATTCAGGAATATTATTTTTCTTTGCGAGAAACAATTTAATAACAAGAGATTCAACATATTGAGACGAGAGGAGTGCCATTTTCAAAGAACAGAAAAGAGTTTATATGCTAAAAATTGTAAAATTAAACTAAAGATTTGTTCAGTATAAATTTTTCTATTAAAAAATGTGGAAGAAAATCATGAATTTAAAATGTGGCAAAACTATGAACGAAATCATTTCAGAATATTAAACTGCTACAGAAAAAACACTGACGAGTCCTTGAACTTTGATACCAGGATTCAATTACCTTGTAGCTTAAATACATGGATTCATAGCATGCTTGATAAGAAAGGGCATACGAGTATCTGAGAAAAGATAATGAAATATTTGTGGCCAAATGAATGGATACATAACATAACTGACACGTCTATTAATAAGTAGCTTAATAATCTTCCAAACTATTCATTATTTTCCAATTTGGTGAAATTAATATTCTACACATGTCGCTGATTATGACGCACAAAAGTTGACATTTTCTGATTTCAAATTACGACTTGACATTTACATTTTCCATACACCATAAAATACAGAAGAGAAAAGGCAAAGCATACCTTAACAACAGCGTTCCAAAATGGGTGCATAACATAGTTACTTAGTGGACTGGTGTCAACGGATGAGTACTGAAACATACAAAAGTTATAATGAATATTCATAATATTCATATCATATAGTCAATTATAGACCATTACGGTTATAATAGCTATTTTTTTCTAATTGCACCGTTTTATGTTTTATTCAATCGGAAACGTGCATTGATGATTTTAATATACATTTCTTATAATAACTAAACAGCAGGCATACCTTGTAGTTGTCGAACCCCTGCAAGTGCTCTGGAGTTAAATATTGGACTTCAAGACGGTAACCCATTTTGATATATTGTTTAGATGATAGGTGCTTCTTGTTAAACTAGAATCCGATCTGTAAAAATTAAAGAATACAGGTTAGCATTATTCTACTGAAAACCAAAACTCTTGTACAATTTAAAATATATAGCAGTGTTACTATATATGAGCATAATATGAGGTCTTTAGTACGACCAGTTCCTAAGCTGTTTAATCCTACTGAACATTCAGTAATGTAAGAATAATTATTACTAATTATGGCATAATGTAATTTAGTAAGGGGCAATGGGAACTGCCAAGAACAGTTTTCTTGTTCAATCAATCTTGATAAACCGTATAAAATTTTTGAAAAATGTGACGGTACAAAGACAATCTAAGTTTGCTACTAACTAAACCTAAAGTCAAATGTTTAACACACGTAGAATCAATGCTACACTACCACACTCCACATCTAACTTTCCTTGCCGACTTTACTGAAACTGTGAAACTGAAACAACTACACCAACTACCTATATTAATAGTCATACAATAGTAATAACAGCCTCGACTTTTTGTTAGAAGACTATTCAAATAAATGTATAGGAATAGGAACTTCTGTCTACTAACTATGTACCAATATCAATAGCAAGTTTAATATACGTAGTTCTATTTCCATATTTACGTTTATACATTCATACGTGTATCATACCATTTCTTATCCCCGAACCGAGTCGTCTTATTCCGAACTTTAAGTATTGATCGATTTTAATTTACATGAATATGGTAACATGAAAAGGAAAGATTGAGTTATATCTCGGCCAGTAAAACTGTTACACTAATACAATAAAAACGGGAGTACGTATTTCAATACAAAGTGTTATACATTTATATCCTCCTCAGCTCCTAAAATGTCAATGTCTGTTCTTTGTCGACAACTCGACATTTTCCCGGCCTATTCTCCACGATGTCAACTTGCACGCTATTTTACATTGTACCCCTCTTGGAATGCATAATAACTAATAAGTGTAAAGCATCCATTAAACTTTCTCTTTTCTTATTATAGGCCATGCAACTTTCATTGCACAAACAAAATTATATCGCAATTTGCAACGAATTAAAATCATTCCCGTGTTGATAGACAATGTTAATGAAACTTTCTTTGCAGGTCGCATAAGAAAATATGAAGTAAAGTACATACATGTGGCTTTCACTGACTTTCACTTAATGTTTACTTTTCGGGCCTAATCAAATCATTATATGAACATTTCGCTTTCCTTTCGCTCAACTATCACTCGATTAGATTTCCAATATTGATAATTCCAATGGAATTTAAGACGTAACGATGAAATAACGTACATAAAAATACCAATCGTCTATTTTGCGCATGTATTCATGGTTTGTACTACTGACAACAAGAGCAATATCTCAAGTGAGTAATGCAATTTAGAATTTGTGATTAATAAAATGGACAATCATAGTTTTAAAACCGACAAAAGGTTAGATCAATGAGCTACATTATATATACTATGTAGACAATACCAATATATCATATCCTTCATTCATTCACCATCATTAATAATTATCAATTGGCCTTATTCGCTATACTATTCGTTAACTTACCTTTTTGAACGTTTATCTCATCCCATTAGTACTGAAGGGAAACATCAATAACTCGCTTGCCTCATACATTATTGGCCCATCATCTTTTAGGGAGTGTGTTTGTTTGGGGTTATCTTACGTAATGTACTGGACAAATCTCAACTACAAAAACACAATTTTCAATTTTATTAACTTTAACTTTACGACGAACTTCAAAAAATAAACATTAATCGTTAAAACTTACGCTTATTATAGCATGCCGGCCGACAATCTTTAAGGAAGTTTTGTTTGGAACAATACTGAATACTTCTGATTTCCACTCCCGTCCTTTTTCTATCTCGTTTTCCTTTCACCCGCAACTTCCCTCTTCTTAATAATTTCAGTAGTTCATACTTTTTAAATTAAAGTGTTTACAAGTATTATACACGTATTATAGGTGATTTGCACGTTGTATTTTAGATTACATCACACATAATATTACAAAAAACATTGAAGTTGTCCTATTCTTAACATACTAGGCGCAGCAGTACTTCTTTACCTACCTGCCCACTGTTGACTGTTAATTCTAACAAGTGAATCATGATTTTTACATAATAAAACCATGAGTTTTTTAACTACCTTGCTTTTTGCTTGTCAGAAGGGAAAGATAATAAGAGGCAATAACAAGGTTGCGTGTAAGTAGGTCTATCTATCGTTTATCTATGTGCGCCCCTTTTTCTCGTTCGTCCTCTTTATCTTCAACTGTGTGTAGCTCTTCTGCAGTGCACACTGAATGTGAAACAGT
>JAAAYG020004871.1:0-28453 GCA_009936455.2 Tomocerus minor
GTGTGAGCACGTAGAATATTAGTCTATATAATAATATATAATGAACCCTTTTACTTAATATGCCCTTTATGTACCTATTGGACATGTAGCTATTTATCTATACAAGTTTTTAGGCGACAACTGTGCTCGAAGAGTTAAAAAACTTAGAGCTGAATCCATGCAATGCAATGTCAGTCCAATGTCCAACTGAAATGAAATTGCATCCCATTGCATATCGTCTAATAAATTATGTAGTAGCATGTACGTAGTAAACCATAGAAAACTAATTATCCTCCCAAATAGCTGTAATAGTATCTACACATGCAAATGAGTTTTACGGGATGACGGACAGATAAAAACAATGCAGTTTCCAACAATTGCACGTACACATAAGTATAAAATAATGGCATGATGGCATAATACCATCACATATGTGTCTATGCATATTACAGTCATACATTGATGTATAATGTTAAAGAGCAGATTTTTTAAAGCCTAGCTGTGCAAGTTCAAAGATACGATCTCCTATAGCTCGTTTGCTAATATTGCAATTGCAAGATACCTAAATTAGGTTCATATTCAATTTATAACTAAGTTTTTATTTATACTGAGCCCAACTTGTACATTGTATCCTTTTCTTCACCCATCTACGTAGAAACATTAAAAATCTCCATTAATTTATGAATAGGCTCTTTATAAATTACCTAATTGTAAGATGGGATCTTACCAGACAATCTCATAATACTCTAAACCTCTATAATGATAAGCAATGAAATCAGTTTGAAGTACTTATACAATAAGAGGGGTAAGATTCTAACAATAAGCAATAATAACTCTACATGTATATATGTATATATGTACATATGTGAGTTTATATTGGCCGAAGATAAAATATTAAAATATTGCCAGGGATAAATTACAGTATTACGGTAGGTGAAAAGAAGGAAGAAGATGCCAGAGTCTTGTCTACGTAGTATACATTAGTTTTGTTTTGCTTTGAGTGAGAGAGAGAGGATGAGTTGCTTGCGGCTCTTGATTGTCTGTATATGTCTTGTCGCTCATTATGTGTGTATGTGAATGTGAGTGGCGAAGAGGAGCCGTAATGAAATAAGGATTGGATGTGTAAATATTCTATAGCTGGAAGGAGTTAACTGCAGAGGAGACTTTTGCTTTATTGCTGGGGTCATGCTTGGCTTCGGCCTCTTCACAGCTTAATCCCATGTACATTGATAGAGAAGAAGAGGCTTAAGTCAAAGCAACGACCAACTCACATTTATTTATAAGTAGTTGAATACATAAGGGCTAAACTTGAGCCAAGGATATATAGTCTAGCAGGATATAGACGATGAGAACATAATAGAAATACAACAAGGCAGTCACTACGTAATGCTAAGGTAGTTAACTTACATTAGCTTCAGTTTTGGCTTAGCAGTTCATCGGAAGTGTAAATAAACCTGTTTTTGCCATTTGACAGGAGAGAGCTATGCCAAAACCAAGAAAATCGCTAACTATATACTAGTAGCATAGCCAGACTGACAATCAGCAACACTTTAGAAACTCACTGACAATAAAAAGAGTGAAGGGAAGAGAAGAGTCAGAGAGAACAGGTAGTAGTAATAAGTGAGTTAAGTGCTAGGAGTTTAGCTCAGGATAAGTTACCAGTTCAGTATTATAGCTACCTACTCTTTTTATTATGATTTTCAAACTTCACTTCTGATAGAGATAGCCACGCAAGAGTTTATCAAGAAAATAATGTAACTAAACTTATTCGTTCGTTAGCCTTAGTCACTTAGTAGTAGTAGGACTATTGAAGTTCCTATACTACTACTCCTCTATACCTCTTGGTATTAGAGTATAGTGAGGATGAGGAGATGAGTTTCATGGCATTAGTTTTCGCTCGCTAATATTTATTGATAAAGTGAAGTCTTTAACTCTATCATCATCTCCTTATTATGATATTATCTTTCGAGCACTCTGCACACTCGCAAACGACGTAACTTTATGAATAGGAAACGGAGAGGAGAATTTTTTACACTTTTTATCACCGGAGAGAACTAGGTAGTAGGTAGTAGTACTCTTTTGAGGATGTAGTTAGTTATATAGACATAGCAGGAGATATATAGGATTATATAGTAGTAGCAGATATGAATGTCCATCTATATAGTTACATTACATGGAGAGATGTTGCTTTAAAAATCACATGCAACAAATCCGGATTGAAAGAAGTTTTTCTGTTTGTATGATACAGATTGTTACAATAGGAGGACAATACAAAGATTAGAAAAAAGAAGAATACAATGGAACTGAGAGAGGCTCATCTTTGCAAAGTTACATGTATCTCTATAAGAGATAATATTATTAGCAGGAGCCATGTAGTAAGTTAAGTGTAAGAGAGTGATGGATGAATGTGGTTAGCACTTTGATTTCTATGAGGTGCAATTGCTGAACATTAGAATAAGTTGTACTAATATCAGTTATAGCTATTCAAGTGGCTAGGAGTATATAGAGAGGCAGATATAGAAGAGGTGCATTTTGCATTAGCAATCTTTCATATTGAGTTGCGTTCAGTGTTTTGTACAGGTAGACACAGTAGGTACCTATATACTTACCTGAGCTCTGGGCTGAGTTGTTCTGTTTTGTCTGTGGTTTCCTTTGGGTTTAGTTTGATGTGAGACGTTTTCTAGATCAGACGTCTTAGAGAGAAACGAGAAACTGAGAATATTCCCATTGCATTCGTTTTTATAATGTAACTGGTGCTTTGTTGTGTTTGTTGTGAATTATCCCTTGTGAATATTCAAAGTGAGTGAGTTGATTTACTTGTGCACGTACACAGTTTCTTTCTTTGGGCGAGTTAAGTGTAACAGTATAAAGTGCATTAGGTTACGACTACTGACTCATTATTTATGCTCTTGTGTTGTTGTTCGGAAAAGAGAGAAAGAAAATTCTCCTCCTGCTCGTGGTACACATTACACGCTGCTGTAGTTATAAATCCTTTTCTTATCTGTCTCATGGTGATACATATGTATAGTTGAACAAATAGAATCTATATACTCACAGCATTACACTTTTCAACAAAACCAATCATTTCAGTTGCGAGAGATATCATTAAAGAATTCTCATTACCGTGTAGGTGAAAATGGGGAACACGAGGCGAAGGGTGTTTAGCGGCTCGAGCTTAGCAATCAGTATTATTTTTGTTTACTCCTTTTTCTCAGTGTCATTGACATTGGCGAGTAAACAATTGAGTGACCCATTTTCATGTCCATCACTCTCCGACAATCCTAATATTACAATCATCTCCGATTCAAAAGAATATCCAGCCAATTACCTCAATGTCACTTGGCCCAGTTTTAAGGAAATGAAACTACAGTGCAAAGCTCCTTATCCGATAGAATGGGATTTCGCTGGAAATCGAGTACATTTTACAATTATCTCATCTTTACTTTCACACATTTTATCAATCAAAAACATAATGATATTCCCCCCATCTCATCTAATCACTAATTACACAATTTAATTTCTCTTAGCAAACAGACATCCGCTTCTATGCTGAGCTTAAAGTAGATAATCCCTTGGCTATCACAAAAAAATGCTACACTATTACACTAACCACACATGGCTATGGCATGGAAGAAACCAGAACTGGCAATTACAGTTGCAGGGGATTATTGTTCAGAGATCGTACCAAAGTCAGCTCCATTTTTAAGTACATACAAGGTTCGTATATTATACTCAAAATTCAAACAAAACATTTTTATTTATGTCAACAACGGATGCACATTAAAGATACATTTGTTTTTAATTTCGATGATAAGTTTCAGGTATAATAAAAAAGTTTAATTTTGTTTTGCAGATAGAAATGACATCATTTTCAGTGCTGTTAAAAATTTAAATTCAACTGTCTACTCAGATAAATATGCTCGCGCGTGGATTCCGTGCGCTTCAAATGTGGCTAATTTGACAGCGACACTTATGAGTGTTGATGAAGTAAGTGTTTATGGTATTCAGATATCATTCATGATGATCATAGATATTCTAGATAGTAGCGCTTAGGGCTGATTTTATGTCTTTGTGTGTTATAGAATGGCAATATCACCACACTTCGCAATGACATTTGGCGAGCATATTTTCCTCGGCATGGCTTTTCTATTTCGTCGAACAACTCCTTAGTTGGAAAGTATGTATGTTCTGCAACTTACAATAACTTCACAGACGTTGTTGAGTCTACTGTGACTCTTACACCTGGTAAGCCGTATGTATGCATTATGCAAATCAATTATAAAGATCAATGGTCTTTTTATAGATGTGTTCTGAAATGAAAGGCATAAGAGAATCCTATTCAGATTATTTAATGGGATTTTGTGTCATTGCAGCTGTTTTAGCTTCTCCTTCAATTAAATACGTCTCGTTCCACAAAGATGAGACTCTTTCGGTATCATGCCAAGCAAACGAACCTGTAGAGATACAATTCGTAAGACCTGTTCCAGGAGTTATGATGTACAATATGAAAGAATATTCGGCGAATGCAAATTCCTATAAATTTGGGGCCTCTGCTGATTTAACCAAGTCCAATAATACAGTGGCAAAGGGAGAGATCTCTTGTTTTGGCAAGAAGTCTAGAAACATTCTGTACACGTGGACATTTGACACTTCATTTTCTTGTGTTTGTAGTTGGACAGCTGACACTGGTACCACTATTTCTGCCATATGATGACATTTTGATGTCTTTTAGTGGACATCTTTCTTTATAATCCTTCTTGTATGCATTTCAGGTATTAGATATAGAGAATTTGAAGGGTTGATCCTTCACGAACGCTCAGTTCGTTCCGTGTCAACGAAGAAGATAAGAATCAAGGATAGAGACCTACTGTATCCTGATGAGATTAGAGGACAGATTTTATGCAACAGCCCAGCAACTCCTAATGTCAACATTAGTTTACTAGCTTGTGGTAACCCGACGGAGTGTAGAATACAATCAACTTGCCATCGATATGTAAGAGCACTGCTTTCTTGAGAATTGTGTGCACTATCTATATACCTTATCACATGGAAGTTATAAATCGGCTTTTGACACTATTTACATATATTCATGTTTTGATCTCCTTTAATCAGGGAAATTGTCCTCTTGCAAACGAGTATTCTTATAAAGATGACAGTTTTCAAGAAGATGAGTATTCGGGCGCTCCGGGAACGAAAGTAAATCTTCGCCTACGCTCTGGTCTTCTGCAATGTTCATCTGGGGATTATGTGGACACGAAAATGGCCATTGCAAGTTTAGACTCCTTATGTACGTATCATTATTCTTTTGAATTTGTAGCATTTTAATACTTCTAATTCTTATTAGTCGGGCAAATTGATGTACCTTATATCGGAAGATACATGACTCGCAATTTGTTTTCCCCTTTGCAGATTATGACATTGTTCCTACTGATAACTTATTACGCATTATTGCTCCGGAAAAACATAGTTTTCCTGGTGATACTCTAATATTTGCCTGTCATGGAGCAGCCTTTCAAATCAACAAAGAACTTCGATGGGCTTTTAGATATAGAAATGGAAGCATTTCTTTTATTCATATAGGTATACACTTGTAAAAGACAGAAATATATTTTAAATTTATAATAACATGATATGCCTACGTATTTACAATCGAATTATAAATGACAATGACATTTATCCACAGATACCAAAGATGACAAAACAGGATATGATATACAAAAAATATACCGTACTAGTTACATAACAATTACTAGCAAAGACATTACAGATGTTATGTGCTTTGCACCAATTTGGAATTCAACTGTTTGGAAGAACGTGTCGGTGCCTTTAGAAATCGCAGGTAAAAATCTTTTGAAGTTCTACACAAATGTTCCATGAAATGTGAATGCATTTTTTTAACATGATTTTATATTTTTTAGACGCCATACCTGTGGAGTCAAATATAGCAGCAAGGTAAGCTTTTAAATCACTGAACGTATAATGTCAAGAGCTCAAAAATAAAATTATCAATGAAATGCACAATCTTATTCTAGCTGTGAAGTAAGTCAATCACCGCTGATCATTCTACAAAGAAATTCTACAGTATCTCCCCGAAGAATCAGAGCAACCCATATCGTTTCAAACTCCACGATGATTGTCTATGAACCAATTGACAAATTGAAATTGATCTGCAGAGCTAACTACCCCGTAGAATGGGTTTACGACGGAGTTAAAGTAAATCTGCATATCTTAATTATGTGCTCCTAATAATGGTTAAGAATTTTATTTAACGTTTACTACAATGTTTTTTAGCAAAATTCTACAAAAATTAACAAAGTGTCGTGTGCTAGTGGAAATTCAACAAAGAAAGTTTACGAAGCTGTGGTTTTCATTAACCGTTCTCTGAAAGAAAGCACAGGAAATTATACTTGCAGGAAAACATTGCAGAATCATCCACAAGCATGGGTTTATCTTTACATTGTTGGTAAGTCATGAAACAGGGCATTATTAATATTAATTCCTTAAATCTGTGCATATACTTTTAATTTTTAATCACAACTGATAATCTTATTGCCAAACTTAGATGATGGAGAGACGACATTTGTCAATGAAGGCAGACATGTAGAAATTGTCAAAGACACAGACGAATCCGACCCTTGGGTGACAATTCCATGCAGAGTCTCTAATCCAGAATCCAAACCGTTCCTCTTCTTAGACAGTGAAAATTCCGTAAATCAAAAATTTTGAAATGTGAATGAAAATAGAAAAGTTAAAGATTTTGTTAAAGTTAAAAAACATGAATGTTGTTTACTTTTGGACAGGAAACCCCTCAACGACTGGAGTTGAACGATAAATTGAAGTATAACCCGACATTAGGTTTCCTGTTAGATGTTTCGCTGATGCCTGAGGCTGTCTCGACTTTCTTCTGCTCAATGGACAAGAATGCAACGGATTTTGGAATGTTGGTTACAGTGCACAAAAAACCAGGTTAGTAAGTGTAATTCTACCTAACTCAACATTTTTGCCTTTTACAGTTGTGTAGCAGAACAAACTCGTTTGAGTGTTTAATAAAAATATAGTCTTAAAACACTGATGCACTAATGCATTCCATTTTATTGCGTTCAATCTAGTGTAACATTAAGGTTTGTATATTATTAGCTTAGTTAAAAAGTCTATTATAATCATAAAATAACTGTTGATTAACTGCTAACTAAGTTTGGGCTAATTATAACTCAATATTTTTGCTCATTATGAATTAAACGATCTGATTTCAATGTTACAGGGTCTCTACTATATGGCGAATCTCGAGAGGGGCATAGCTATATACCATTCATAATTGTAACTATATTCATGGTTCTTCTAGTCATTGGACTAACTGCTGGATTAGTTTTCTTGTACAGAAAGCTTCAGCAGGTATGTTAACTGGCTGCACTATTTATTTCTTAATTTATGTATACACTATATTATGATAAAATCCTATGAATCTACCCTCTAATTGACCTTACTGTCTTTTGTGTAAACGTTTCAGGGTGTGTCAAAAAATGATGTTGTTGAAAATGGCCATAAAATGGAGAGCACAGATGTTTTTGCAGCCTACGAAGATGATATATCTGTGCGAAATGAAGATACAGAAAATATTGTGGAGGGATACCATAGATTTTAATAGTGTTCGGGTCAAGTAGTTGTAGAAATTAAAGAGAATGTCATAAGCAAGTGTAAGTTAACAGATAGGATGGAAATGCAATTACAATCTAACTCCAATTTTACATCAGTACGTCTATGCTACAAAATACACGGGGAATGAAAATAAAACCTCCGAATATACTTTATGATGATCTGTACACAAAAGTTTTTATATGCCAAAATATTACTGATATTTTGACTTGACTATCAACTTCATATGAATTATTATATAATTATCAATTATTATGAGACAAGATGAATACTATTATTGTGATATGAATGAGAGTGAGTGAATAAATATTCATTTTTCAGAATTTCTCTCCAATAGCGAATTATTTACTAATAAATAACATTAAGGAAATCATCATTTGTTGAGTTCTGCATCAATAATTGTTGTTATTTCATTGATTTATCAATGCAATGCAAAGTATGTATTAGATTATATAATTTAGATGGAATTTGCTTGAATTTTCGATATGTAATGATTTGATAGGGTCAGAGCATAGGATATATGAAGCCCAGCTCGCACTTGCATAACTGTAATTCTCTACTGTATAGCGCAGTAATTATATTGATGTCTGTAAACGTGTTATAAGAACTTTAATCATGAACGAAATTCACGTGCTTATTAAAACAAAGTATTTTATTTCTCTTTATGACTATAGCGAAGGTACACGGTACACATAATAGCAAAATGCACACCTGTGTGTAAGTTTGCATCTGTAAAGGTGAACGGCTACTTGTGCAATGCAATGAAAACAACGATGGCAAAATAAAGTCGCAGATCAAGTTCTGCTAGAATGTGTCTTCTCTTTAGAGTACACTGTATGTGTTATGCATACACAATACACCATACATTCAGACTGTTGTTTAGATAACAATTATTCTTTCTCTTCTTTGATCGTGTAGAGTAGGGATCCTACTTTTTGCAAAATTGCTGTAGGGAATCTCTTCTAGCTACGTACATTGTATAGTCAGTGGAGTTCGAAGGAACCTTATTCTGTTCAAAGGAATAGTGCAAAGAAACATTTCTCGAAAGTACATTCACGCGAGTTGTTGCTATTTGATGTACATATTATAGGTATATACTGTACTACCATGAACAGCATTTGTACTTTGTACTGACGAATCGCATGCATATACATTTAAGAGATGTTCCATCTCAATATTCATATTGATATGTAAGTAAATGTTAGTGGTCCACTTTTGACTTTATAGTTGCTTTCAATCTGACGCTTCAGTACAGAACATAAATAGGTCTTTGCATAGTATACAAGAAACTTTAGATAGTTTTGTGCTAACCGGTTCAGTAGCAGCTTTGTGATCTTCAGTCTTTAAGATGTGACGATGTGAGACGTTAATAAAATAATTAAGAAGTGAGTTTTCGTTCCTTTTCACACGCCTTGAGTATATCTGTACCTACTTGGAAATGGGACACTAATAATGGTCAAGGGGTAACTAACTGACTTCCGTAGACAAAAAAAAGGATTCAAGAAAATTGTAGACATAATCTTATTTCTTAGCCCAAAATTAGTATTGAGTTCATAAAACAAAATGATTTGCAGAAATAAATCTAACAGTAAACATTGGTGGCAGAATAGTTTTAGTTTACTAATAGTTGTAGTAAATGTGTTTGCTAATGTGAATTGTTTAGAAAATAATGGTAGCAGTTTGGCTAATAGCACACAGTCAATTTTAGATGAATGTCCAGGTGAACATGAAAATCCAAAGCTACTTTTCCTTTCGGATTTGGCCAAGTACAGCCATGCAGGTATAAAGTATGAATACCTCAAGATGCAGTGTATTGCGCCTTATCCTGTTAGATGGAATTTCAACGGGAATAAGGTAAACTGAATTTACCCCCGACTTACATGAAACTACACGAAACACTTTGTTATAGGAGTTATTAATTTAAAATGTAGATAAGTACTCGTAATAAATGCAATTTTGTCAAATAAAAATATAGCCAAATGATATCTATTTCAACCTGGGAATCGATGTGGACAATTTGCTTAATACGACAAGACGATGCTACATGTCTACCCTCTCATCATATAAATGGTCCCCTCAGCAGCTTGGTCGCACAGGAAATTATTCTTGCGAAAGCCTCTTTGCTCCAAAAAAGATATCATCAGTTTACAAATTCATGGACGGTAAGTAGTGTACTAAAGAAGATTTTCATGTCATATTATATCCCTACAAGTAATATACAGCAGAAATAAACAAAATTTTTAATTAAACATTAATTTTCTGTTTATTAACTGTTTTCCGCAACTTTTAAACAGTAATAATCATGTTTGTACAAAATATCTACAAATAACCTATTTACGAATTTAATTGTAAGTTCAATATTTAATAAAAGGGGCTGATTCCTCGGATCCTGTTGCCCAGAATATCATTTTTAGTTCTCCAAGAAAGGTGAAAGTACTCGAAAATCCAAATAAAGATAATTGGTTGGTGCTTCCATGTGCTTCTAATACTGAGAAATTAAAAGCGACTCTTTGGACTGTGGCAATGGTAAGTTTTAATTGTCCGTGTGACTTGTAAATCGGAAAGAAGGATGCTAATGGAAAATTAATTGAGTATGAGAAATGAGTTTCTGGTCTGATTTGCTAATTTTATTTGTAGAATGGAAGTGTAAACAAGTTGCCAGAATCGATTTCTCAGCGCTACGATCCGAAGATTGGGTTTCTGTTGCGAAATTCCCAAGATATCGGCAATAGCATGAATAGTTCACTGACAGGAAATTACCTCTGTCACACAACAATAAATCCAAGACGCACAGATGTTGTTGAAATTAACGTTCTTGAAGACCCAGGTAGCGGAAATTGGTTATTAGCATTAATGGATTACTAATCGAATTTTAATTATTGCGAAACTTTGGAGTACTTAATCTTTGCATGTTCTCCACTTTCTGATTACAGGATTTCTTGCGACACCGGAAACTGGGACTGTAACTCCCATAAACGGCCATGTTTTTGTTGCTTGCGAAGCAAATGAGCCTGTTGATATCGCGATATCAAGCATTCAAGGAGGATCTCTTCGTGAAATCACTACTGCTGGATCTAATACAGCTTCAAATTATAATTACAGCTCCAGTATGAATGCATATGCTATAAATGAAGAAGGAAATATATCCTATAGCATAAGTGGAGTCGCTGTTTGCAAAACCAAATCAAACAAGATTCTTCACACTTGGAAATTTGATACAGATCATTTCTGCAACTGTTCATGGGAATTCCTTAAGTTGGAAGATGAATCAGGTAGATTCACACATTGCTATGCTTAGGTACTAGGTTTGTGTAAATAGATAATTGCAATTTTCAATGTGCAGATGATGATTCTGTTGACTATTATGAAAAGATTGAAGAGCTGTTTGGAGACAGTCACAACGACGCCAAGAATTGGTGGTATGGTTTATTAATAAGTTTAAATAACCAATTACAATTGCATTATAACAAGTTATGTATCTTCATTGTCAATTCACTACATAATACTTCTAGGTTAAAAATTATTAAACATTTAACACAACCTGGTACTAAAGACAAGGAGGATTTTCCAGATAAGATGTACTTAAACCATCCGGAAATAAAGGGAAGATTGCTTTGCTCTAATCCAAAATATTCACAGCTCAATTTTTCATTGCTGCACTGCGGAAATGAAAACGAATGTGAAGTCAAATCTCCTTGTTTAGCTTTGGTAAAAATAAATAAATACAATTCAGACTTTCAGACAATTGATATCCCGATATTCGTGGCAATCTCCATACTTTAATCTCTAAAGTTTACTGATTGTTTCAATTCTATGCACTGATATTACGCATTTTAGGATGAGTGTCCCTTTGTGACACAAAGTAAGAAAGTAAACAAAACTGTCAACGGAATTTCAAAACTTGTCAGTATAATGGACATCACACTACAATCCGGAATATTAAAATGTCATGTAGGTGGCTATTCAAGCACTCAGAATTTGATCGCCTCGTTGGATAATATGTGTGAGACAATATTTTATTCAATAATTTCAGTAAGTATATGCTTTTATTTTTTTGCTTTTAGTTGAATTTCCTAGATTGGAACCAGTTCATTTCGCAGTAATATGTAACTTTCACTTGTAACAATAGATTTCGGGGAAACTCCTGAGAATGCTTCAGTGATCAAAATATTAGGACCTGAAAGCAAATTCACAAGTGGGGATAAGCTAATATTTTCTTGTGAAGTAGAAAAGTACCAATTAGCAGAGCATTTAGTGTGGTTTTTCCAGTTCAAAAATCAGTCAATCAAAGTAATTGATGATATCGGTAAGTGTCTTTCTACGAAATACCAATGATAAATTAAGCTTTTATACAAGTACCTAATTATGCTCCAGCCTTTTGAGTTCTTCGGATTACGGGTAAAACTGCGTGGGCGAAATTCTCAATCTTACTGGGAATATAAAGAGTAGGCTCTATACAATTGACGTAATGAATAAATTACATAACCGTTTCATAAAAGCAACCCAGCAAGATTTTATTCATCCAATTCTATGATATTATCATTTTAATGGGAATAATGGAATGTATTATATGCATGATGCTGTTGAGTGGAATACAATATCATATATTTTCAATCTTAATAATAATTTAACATGATAATACACAGTTTATATTAGCTAGGTTTGTGTTCTTTAAATGACTGATAAAAATGTGTCCATGACTAGAACCCAATGAGGACAAAACGACGAGAAACAAGTATAAGATTTACAGAACAAGTTACATAAGATTGTCAAGTCCAGATATTTCAGCTTTAATTTGTTCTGCTCCAGTGTGGCCTACAAAGGAGTACAGAAACTACTCTTTCCCTTTGTTTAATGAAGGTACGTCTTAGATTTAAGTTAATATTATTTATTAATAATCAAAGAGAAACAATCGTGCAATGGAAGAATAATTGAAGTGTCATTTCTCTCTCTTTAGATATTGGACCTTCTGTTTTACCCAGGTACGTAGTGAGACAAAGAAATACTTCGTGTTGAAAAGACTATAAAACTTATGGCTATGCATCATACAATTAGTTATCTAATATTATTTTCTATAGCGTGAGGTATATATACGTATTAATTAATGATTCTTGTGATCTTTTCAGATACTGCGAGAAAAACAATCAAGTACCCACGATTATTATGCATCGAAACTCTTCAATTAGTCTAAATAGAACACGAGCTTCTACAATCGTGAATAATTACACTGTAACGATACAAAATCCAGTAGATCAAGTGAAATTGGTTTGCAGAGCCCCTTATCCTATTCAATGGATCAAAGATGACGAACTGGTAAATTATTTGATAATTTAGGTTACTGGAAAGTCAGCGAAGGTTTATTCATTATTATATAGTTCTTGGATAATGTTAAAAGTTTATAAAATATATACATGCTCAACTTTAGGACTGATCTGTTGATCAAACTTAGATAATCTTTGGAAACACTATGTAAAATCTAATCATTATTATAATGTATTGTAGTCATTGTAGATGAGCCCTTCAAACGGTATTATATTCATAATAGTCTTGTTTTTAATTCAGAAATGTCTTATTATGTTTAAGATTACAACAACAAAGAATCAATGGAGTAGCTGTGAAAATAACGAGACGCCTCAACGTAAAGGAAAATGGTACGATGCAATTTTAGAATTTTCTTTGCTTGCGGCCAAAACTACAGGAAATTACACTTGCCGAAAGGTTTCAAACCATACAGTGCAGTCGTTTGTTTACTTATTTGCATCCGGTAATTAAATTGCATCTTAAATCGTTATGAAAAGCCACATTCATATGAAAGTCAAAGTCGGTCTGTTCTTAAACTACAGGAAAAAGCAACAGTTCCAGGATTATTTTAGAGGAAGGTAAACATATTACTGTTGTAAAACCATTGGATGATCCAGATCCATGGGCAATATTTCCTTGTAGGACCAATAGTCCTATGACGATCCCTCACTTCTTCATGGATAATGGTGTAAGTTGACCTTCAACTACTGATAACCCGATGGACTCTGCTATTTATAATTATATCTTGTAATATTGTTAATTATCTACTAGGAACATCCAAAGTTGCTGGAACTTGATGAGCATTTAAGATATGATTCAACCAAAGGATTTTTATTTGACGTTTCTTCCCTTCCTATCAAACAGTCAAACTATTTCTATTGCTCCTTTGATAAAGAATCCACAGCCTACAGTGTTTTATTTTCATTACACAGACCAGGTATTACAAAGTAAAACAAATTAATAGTTTTTCAAGCTAAAGATTTCAGTTTCAAATATCTTTCTTGCAGATGGACCAATAATATTTGACAAATCAAGTCTATATTATGATGACAACTTAAATGCAACTTTTATAGTGGCCATTAGCTTTTTACTTGTGATAATTGCGATTTTAACTTTTGCTATGATATTTACCTTTAAAAAGCATAAAGAGGTATGCCAAAAAAAATTTTATCTAACGTATTTTGTTATCGACATATTTTTGCGCATGTTGACAAATGATTTTCTGAACCTCATGCTATTTGATTTAGAATGTCGATAAAGTCCTTAATGGAAACATTCACCAGATGAGTAGCACATATACATCTTCCACGGAGAATGCGGTCATTGACAACGACATCGAAATTGCGAATGGAAACTACCGACGATTTTCTTGAAGGCTTGAACTTTTCGTAGCTTTACATATTGTAATAGTAAAGTACAGCTAAAGTTTGTGATATTAAAAGTAAGTAGGTCAATTATATGTTCACGGAGTACTGAAACCATAATTTGCAAATAATATATTACTGAATTCCATAATAAAAGTCAAGGATGAATGTGCATAATATGGTAATTAACATAAAATCATCGAATTTATTCTTTTGTTATTAAAACAACAATTGCCTACACATTTATTTATGACCCTTTCGAGTAATGAAATTAACGTAACAGTAGTATAAGTACTAATAATATTATAGTAGGTACTCATCGTTTTGTCTCATTAGGTTTTATCCATAATGTTGATACTGTTGATAGCTAAAACTGTTTGGATTGTACTGATTAAGTTTATAATAATAGGCAATGCGTAGAGTCGTTAAATAAACCTATTGGTCTGGAGAGAAAAGGCAAACTACATAACAATAATGATTCGTCATTAGTTTAAAATTGAAATATTCATAACAATAAAAACGTGTCTATAACAAAGTGAGAAACAAAAAAGTGAAAAAAGGCAATTCTGAGATCTAGCTATGCAACGTAACAATAATGTAAGTAATGGAACGGAACAGTTCTTGTAGGTAGAACTGTAGAATAGCAGAAGTCGAAAAATGCAGGATCGAATATTTGACATACTGAATGGGTTGTACAATAGTATTTATGAGTAGAAGCACTAGAATGTGCTAGAATTTATATTAGAAAAATATTGGGGACGCAGTTGTGAAAAGAAGAAATCAAACTGCTACTTTAGTGAATAAAGGATTCCACAAAGTATATACGTACCTACTAGTAGTAGTATTGACATTGTTAGTGACATTCACAATCGAGTGACACTGTTCACAGATGGAACAGAATGTGGGCTCTCCTTGTAATTTCCATTCTACCTCAGAATTCAGTCAGTCAAATTATAATGCAGTACTTATTATGTATAATATTAGTTTGTATAGTAATCTTAGGATGAAATCACAACTCTACATATACCAACTAATTTGCTAAGTTATTATGGCTTTGTCTTTGTCTTTTTCATTTTCATCGCTATCATTGATATCGCCATTACTGTTGACAATTAACTCACTCCTACTGGACTTTTTGCGACAACAAGAGTACGGAATAGTCGTCGACACCATCCAAATGAACAAAATCTTAAATATGAGATTTGTGACGACGTAAGTGTACATTTCATGAATGGAGGTCCTTAGATTTAACCATTTTTCCGATTCTTCTTCATTTCCTGCACCTTTTACTCCACATCTCATCACCGGTATGCCGTTTTTGTCTCGACCACTTTCCTCGTACTCTCCGATGCAGAATCCCATCGGCGCAACAAAAATGAAAAGCAAAATCGCCACCTGGAATGGACTGAGAATAAGCCAGAGTCGAGGCACATTCCCTGGATCTCTTCTCCCTTCACTGTTTCGAGCCTATATATATTCATATCAACATTGTCATTTCCTCAAAAGTTAAACTCAAATCTCACACACATGATCTGTCGTAAAACGGAACCTATAATACTTTCTCATTACAATACAATTTACTGGGCAAAGATTTTTAATTTTGAACGATTATTTTGACGAAAATCATTCAACAATATAAACACTATGAGATTATTTTCATCTACGAATGAAGTTGTGATGTAATATTTTCTGATATTGTTCTGTTTCTGAGCAGTAGTGTCACACAGCACACGTACTTATAATGGATAAATAGAGAAACGCAATAGATTCAGGTATATCATAATGACATTTTGTGGCAAAGTAGAGCATAGCTGTACAAATCCCCAAATAATACATCCTAATATCCTAAGTATAAAAAATGTCATTTCTATTACTCCATTTATGTAACAATTACGTCTCCACCGGGTCATATCAGCACTTATAGGTACTACAGGTATCTAGTTTCCATTTTTCTGAACAAATCATGCAAATCTACAATCTGGCTCGTTTCTCTACTTGAATATCCCTTTGTACGAGCACATATTGTACATATTTTATTTTTGTCAATAGTCTGCCTTCCATCTATCCTTTTCTATCATGTCGCAATCCCTAGCACTGGCTTTTCAAAAAATATTATCATTCGAGAGAGGAATTACATAAATACAAAACCTAAGGTGAGTTCATGTGAAATCAATACGCACAGATATATTATTATGTGTATATATAGCCTCTATTATAATCATGACTTGACTTCGTATGGAAAAGTACCCAGCTATTCTTCTCTTCTAAACTGTTATAT
Organism: Tomocerus minor; assembly: GCA_009936455.2. Classification (NCBI taxonomy): domain Eukaryota; kingdom Metazoa; phylum Arthropoda; class Collembola; order Entomobryomorpha; family Tomoceridae; genus Tomocerus; species Tomocerus minor. Next base: position 16,576 of record JAAAYG020004871.1, read on the forward strand.
AGCTTATTTTTCCATAGTTGTGCATTTTGTACATGCTATCCTTATAATATTGTTGCAAGCCCCATTAGTCATAATGTATACGACTGTTAAATACATATAGATCGTCATAATATATGCTAATACTTGATAGTGTACAGCAATGCATACTCCCCACTGGGATCTAATTAATCTAATTAGGTAATCTAATTTCCATTACTGAGTGAGGTCTATTGGTGCGTGACTCTGACTACTTATTCGGTGAAATATAATTTAACACATTTTTTCTGCACAGAACTATCCGTAAGATATTTGTAACCACATTATTCTAGTCAACCGTGTAATATCGTTATAGTCTTTAGTGCTACTAGTGTGATCAACAAAGCCATACACTTCTGTAATAATAACAGCCAACAGTTCCAGATCAAACTGACACTGACTGAGTTCCTTTTCAAAACATATGGATGTAAGCAGGGACATTATGTCATGAACTCATATCTATTGTTAGTATGCAGATATCTTTTAGTTTATGACTAACAGTTTGTATATTAACTACAAGTCTTGAATAATTTTCTTATTCTCCATTACGCCTCTCTCTTCTCTCTCTCTCTCTCTCTCTCTCTCTTAGCATTTCAATATCACTGCTCTATAAACTTTTCCACAAAACAATTCCTTAAACTTCAATTCATGAGTTATGCCTTTGGTGTATACCCAAAACTACTTATTTGCTGGTTAGGGGTTAGTGCATCAATACATTAGAACAATGAAGATGCAGATAGCTCTGGTAAACCACACAGCATTTGGTATACCAACACTTATGTTTATGGAAATGGTTCTGTTGTAGAAGTAGATGACTTACCTTTGTTTTGCTTTTGGCTACAAGAAGAACAGACAAAATAACTTGTATTGTGCTGTGTATTATTGCTGCTATCGCCGAGTCTGTAAAGCCATCAAAGGAACATTACAGAAAGATTCTAATTTGTAATTTAAACCTCAAGCCACCATAACTCTAAGTACTTGCTATTAAATTTCGCTATGAAAAATCATAGAAGCCATATAATACAAGAGCGTTGTGATGGCGAATGAATGTAATGTCTGCATACTCACATAAAATAAAATCCCTCGGAGTTCGAAAAGAGTCATTTTGATCCAGAAACACAAATAATGTCTTGATCCCAAAGGCAAAAGTCACCACAGAAAACAGCTGTGAAAAGAGAGTCATAAATTAAATGGTGACAATATAAATCCCCTCACATTTGGCTATGCACATTCACTACAGAGAGTAACTAAAAAAGTTAATGATGAGAAATCTCAAGTTTTATCGACATAATAAAAACAACTATTATTACGAGACATAATTATTACTAGAAAGTAGTCGACTGTAGGAGTGGTTTTTCGGAGGACTGAGATTCTTTGTAATTTACGGAGATGTTAACCAGTGAACATTTGCACGGATTCCATGTAATATCATATATGCATGTACTCAGTCAGATATGCATATAACCTTCATATAGCTTGCCCTTGTAAGTATTTCGATCTATCTACATAATAAGATGCCTAACTCTGTATATATATAGATGTAGAGTGGGAATCTGCTTAGGGACTCAATGAAAATGTATAACATGTAGTAGTCATGCTATCTTTATAGGATACTACTGAAATAAAAGTTGGGCATCTGCATTCTATTTTTCCATTAGGACTCGCAATACATAATTTCGTTTTGAATGTGTATGTATTTATAAACTTGAAATTGCATCAGATCACACAAGGCATTTCATTTCTACTTGGGTTAACATGTTTAGTTTGTGTAGCTCTAAGCGTTACACATGTGACGGCCAACTAGCAAGCTATAATATAATAACTAGCCCAACCAGAGCCAGTTTTGTCAGTTGATATAGCCTATATCTTCTATCTTCTGTAAATGACTCCAGCAAGTCCAGCATTCGCTAACTGCACTCCACAATATTTTTTTTCTGCCTTATAACATGGCGGAATGCATGGCTCTGTGAATAGGTAAATGGCTAACATACGTCAAATTACATACCTGTGTGCAAGAAATTTCCTCTGACTTGGCTAGAGATAAAGCAAGCACTAGAATAGATGCATCCTCTCATCTGCATCCTAAATACTTTATACTCCCCAAGTAATCATAATGAAATAATAGTAGTGCCCTCGCATCAAACTTAATTACATCACTCCTCAAATGATTCACATATGAGGGGATAAATTATTTGATCAACTGTAGTAATACGCCAACTTCATTAATGTCCATGCATGAAAAGTTAGAGACTATCTAGAACAAGTGTGTCCATACATTTCGAATAAACCAACTCTGCTCATAAACTCTAATATTTATTAGCTACTAATAATGTATATGCATACACTAACAAGAATTATTATTATTAAACTCTTTTCAGAACAAAAATTGCATCATCCCACCAGATATAGACATATATAGACAAAGATAATAATAATAATAATAATAATTAGCTAGATGTTTCGTAATGGATAGTAAAGTGTTAATGCATTGGCAAAAGGCATTACCGATTCTAGAACCGCAACAACTTGGTAAATTGTACTGGAAGAAAATACGGAGCCCATTGTGAAAGGATGTGACGGATATGTTTATAAAGTTACTAATAAACTCCAATATTATTCCGTAGTAGTAAATCGTAGTGTGTATGTGTATGTGTGTATATGTGGTTTAACTATATGGGTAGCTTGTCCGTAATTAAAATGTTTCAGCAGTAAGAGTGTGACGCAAACGAAAGCATTGCGATAAATAACTGATTAAATGTTGTCAGGAATGTGTGTGTGGGATAGAGTAACTTTTGTCGTGTATGTATGCACATACATGCACTTGCCCTATATTGTCAACAGAAAATAATAAAACGAGGAAACAACACAGACAAGGAAAACTTTTGAAGTTTAACTGCAGAGAGTACTATGTTATATTCGGTGAATAGAATATTATAAGGAATTGTCTTTCTATGTTGGCGTCTACTACGATGTTGTAGTAGTCTCAGTACTGAAATGCTGGATAGACAAATGCATGTGAGAGAATAAGGATATGTGTAGTTTTGCTAATGCAAGCAAATATCGGTTATTTTGATTTGATGGCACTGTGTCCTGTGGTTGATATGATTTAACTCACGATCTATTCCGTTCACGACGGAATGCTGAATAATTCTTATGTTTTCATTTGGAGGAGTTCTCTGCTGCTACAACTGGCAGCATTAGCAATAATAATAGGCTCGCTATATAGACACAGACAGCACAGCTTCAAATAATACAGAGATATCGCGAATATCAATAATATGATGACTACTTGTCCAATTTCCTTTGTGTCTCTTGTGTGGACTATATTGACTGCGAATATTTTTATATTCTTTAATGATGCACAAGGATGCAAATGTGCATTGATAGTCGCAGAACAGTATATAATTGCTATATACGATACGACTACATATAATTCTCAGACTGGTGCATCAAGAACAAAGTAAATATCAGCTCCTCTTCTCATTAGCATGAATTATTGTATTTTAAAAATGGTAACTTGAAGGTAATTTGATTTTGTATGGCTGAAAATAACGGTGTAACTTTGCCTATGCCTTTATTCACCTTTCCTCTGACATTTGGTTGAAAACAGATAATTTAGATAGAGGAATGTTCGAGAGTTTCAGTTCAATAGACTCCGTCGTCGTAAAAGACAATCACACAAAAAACAGAGCACTGAATCCTAATGAACAAAGAATCCTCTGTTTGCAGCACACAACCAATCACAAGTTAAATAAACTGAATCTTTTCTGGAAAAGATTTTTTTGTGTGTGTAAGTGTGTGTGTGTTTACTGTGAGAGTCGAAGACTTTGACTTTTTGACGCACCCACTCTGTCCACGAAGTTCCCTAAGTAAGAAAGAAAAGTTTGTAGCGATTAGTGTTGTCTCAATTGCCGAAGTTGACTTTGTCCAGCATTAAAGTCCATTTGAGTAATTGTATTGTGACGAGTGAAATTTAGATTTGTGTGGAGAATGACGTAATGGGTTGTCGTTTTCGTAGATTGTCTATGTGTGTTCCGTGTGTGTGTGTGTATGTGTTTGTGTATGTCGGCTAATTGCTGGTGAAGCTCAGAGATTGACTGACAGAGAAAAGGAAGCAAAGCAGTTAGCGAGACACTGACGGAGAGGAGAGTGAGAGGAACAAAACAAGGAAGGCAAGAAAAGGCAAGGAAAAGGAGCTGAGTTGGACTCAGTGGAGCTTTTCTGTGCTATTCAAGTCAGAAGACTCAAAGTCAATCCAGCAACTCAGTCTCAGTCTTCAGAGTCAGCTCACAGAATTTTATATTTTATTATCAATGTGAGTGAACAAGCAAAGGAGAAGCTACCTACCTAACTAACCTACTCGTCGGATAACTCGGCTCTCTCTCTCTCTCTCTTTCTCTCCAACGCAATGTAATGTGCAATGAATAAAGACTTACGTATGTATACGTGTGTAGCAGGAGCAAAGTAAACTGAATTGAAGTACTCGCTACTCCTGGACTATGTTCTAAGTACGAGTATTATTATGGAGAGTCTGAATAGTCTGACTTGCTTGCTTAGTTCTTTCAATCACCCAACAAACACAGCTCAGTCACTAATAGTAATGGGAAAGTCTGAGGGAAGCAAAGGCAACTACGACTAAAGTACGAATCTCAGTCTAACTGTGTTACATGAACTAGTATCAGCACTAGCACCAGAGAGACTACTCTGTCCATGTAATAATAACTGGTTTCAATGGAAAACCAAAGAGAAGGAACATTTCCATTCCATGCCGCATGAGTTTGATAACAATAATATTATGTGATAGAAGTTAGTCAAGTCTCTACGAAGAAGGAGCAGCAGGAAAAGCAAAAGAGAGAGAGAGGAAACCCCTTTAGTTACTTTGCTGACTTAACTCACATTACGCATACTTACATATGAAATCCGCCTTTTCAAGCAGAGCAACAACAAGGGAACTGATCTGGCTTTACTTGCTCTCAGTCAGTCTGGACCATATCATTAAACCTTATAACTCATTTATTCCCCAACATCCTTAATATCTATTCGATGAACTCCTTTATACACTATAGTCTCTCTGTCAATTTAGTCATAGCAAATACTTTAATAGGTATTGTGCAACATGACAACATCACGGCACAGCGCAGTTGGATTTTCCTTTCAGCTTATTCAGACTTATTGTTAACTAAGATTCGTCGAGGTGGAGAGGAAAGGAAAATGCACTCTTCTCAGTTGAATGGCTTTCTATCTGTTTGTGGATGCGATAATTGAGACTCTCTGACTACATTTCCATTTTCTACTATAGCACCTCATCTCATACTTGCAGTCAAAGATCTAGACAGCATTCGTCCACACTCAGCTCTGTTTCATCCCTGCCTGTAGCTCACTAATATATTACTACCTAATAACACTGCCAGAAGCAACAGGAAATTTTATTTTATGCTTAGACACACAGATCTCCTCACTCAGATAAACATTCTCAATCTATTTCGCATACTATTACTCTCTGCATCCATGTTCACTAGATTTATTCTTCTTTTAGTGCCCAACATCCATTACAAATATGTTTACTAATATTTCTTCTGACATTTTACTGTTCGCTTATTTCCTCTAAAAAATTCTAGAAATAATCTTCATAAGTCCATTTACAACAAATAATAAACACAATCAACTCATCTTTCTGTCTTCAAGACAATTTTCAACGAATTTTCCCTCTTGGCGACTTTTTACAAAACAATTCATGGTTATTGCTGCTAAGATTTTGACAAAGCAATTAGTGATGTAGGTATAGATTGTTATATCGCACAATACATTTGGAGAATTCTGTTTCTTTTCATGTCATTATTAGTTAGCACATCTGCGATCGAAAGGGAAAAATATGCTCCAAAAATTAATAATGATGATTTGGAACATGAAAACACTGGGCGAGTTTAGCAATCAAAACTTTTAGCAAGAATATTCTAAACAGTTATTAACATTTTGCAAATGGAGATTTTTTGCATACAGGCATTCTCCTCTTTCTATACAATGCTAACTTCGCTCTTGAACAGAATAAGCATCTATGAAATTGTATTGTTACCTGTTGGCGGTGGCTGCATATAAGTATAGAATGTACAACATAATATTTGCAATATACACCCTCCTCCTACCTTTAGCTTATTACGAGTTCTTGCTAATCGTGGATAGCATAATCGTGAATATGTAAAGTAGAGTGTGAAGGCGACGAATACAAAAGTACCCTGGAGATATTAATCGATGAACGTGTTTCGTGAAGTGAATTAAAGAAAACGAATTAGGCACTGCAAAGCAACATGTAAACCAACTCAAGGAATGCTTCTATTCATTAAACTGAAATCATATTAGGCAAATCCACTTCTTTTTACTCCTTTGTCTTTATTTTCTTTCTCATTTTCATGTTCGACCCTTTCATATTGCTAAATTTCAAGTTTTGCACACAGACTCATTCTACATTAGCATCGATTGCAAAACAAAATTACAAAAGTGAACCAAGGATCAACAATGGACTAGCAAGTAAAAATGAGATTCTTTGTTCCATGTTCTCATTTCTGCACAATTTCCATTTTTATTACCCTCGTATGGTGTAATGTGCTGCAAAACACCTAATTTCCTTCCAAGGGAAATCAGGTAGCTACCCAAAATAAGTCTGTGTCTGTATCAGACTTTGCATCGCAAACATTTAAAATATGTCGTCTGTGTTATATAAAACACTTTAATCTATAGTTGTGTAATACATCTGTTGCGATTTATTTAATAATGCAGTAATGCTAGTAATGATATAGGAAATGAAATTGAAAATTTTAAAATGTCCATTTAGTCTCAAGCCCTTTAAGTAATATTATCAGACTTAGAATGTAGGACAAGGGTTTAAAAATATCTGCTACCTTTGATATTGATATATGTTTTAGAAAATGGAAGAAAAATCAATTCTTGCAATGAAATGCGATCTTGGATCTTTTATGTTGCAATTTGAACAAATTCGTTTTGTTATTGAAAGAGTCAATGATAATGAAAGAGCCAAGAGCCAATTTTTTAAATCCCTTTTCTGATGGGCATTAGTCCGCTACACAGTTTTTTAAGTGTGTACCGTAAGTAGGGCAGCAATGATTTTTTTCTCTCATAAATTCTTGTAAGCCTTCAGTTTTTCTTTCTTCAACATTTCCAAATCGAGTGTTCAGAAGTATCAGTTACAATTAGGTCTTTTTCTGAGTATATTTTCTAAGAAAATTGCTAATGGATTAGTATTGTTGATATGTTTGTTAATATTTGAGGGTTTAGATCATTATTTATTTCTTTGTATTTGATGGGTGATGTGAATATGAGATAGTAATAGTTATTAGGTTGGGTATATAGTGGAATATTAAACTATTACAAATACAATTACGCATACCAGGAAATAGAACGCGGAAAAACTACAGATAATACAGCACATATGTAATACGATACTTAAATATATATACGTATATATGACTATATAAACAGTTTTGATGTCGACAGTGCAAAAAATCCTGTGTAAATAATTACGTTGCAGATAATGCTGGAATAGTAACATTAGTATCCTCCAGACCCAGCCTACACACAACTTGTATAAACGAAATTATGTATATATGGTTGTGTGTGCTATTGAATTGGATGCTGATATGGTATTTTTATTTTCCCAAGGTAGCGAGAGATTTACTGTCTTTGTTGTACACAGGGAAGAGTTCTTTTTTTGCTAAATTCAAGACTCTTATTTGCCCTCTCTTACCTGCTTATATTTTGAAGTGGTTTTCTTGCTTTGACAGTCCTTTGGGTTGGGTTGGGCTGCTTGAGAGCTTGAGATTCTAGTCATCTGAAAAAGTGACAGTCATTTCCACTAGCATTTTATTACTAGACAGAGAGAGAGAGCATGAGGAAATCTAGAAATGTACTTAAAAGAGAGGCACTATTAAATCAGAATTCTGTAAGAAACTGTATTTGTAATGTGGTTAGCAAGTCTCTGGAGGAAAAATGAATGCCATGTGTGGTTTAGAATAACATGTACAGAAAAATACGACAGCATGAGATGTGCGTCTCTCTCCTACCTAATATTCAGAAATATTACAGTAAAATGTGACATTCTATCCTACAGTTCGGAAAGAGCGTAGCTATAACATCTTCTGTGTGCTAACAGCAGAGACAGGGAACTATTTCTTTTTGTTCACGACTGTATATGGAAAGAGAATCTGAACTAAGTTTTTTAAGTGAGCAATTCAGTTGAGTTCCGTTGACGTTTTGGGAAACTGGCAGGAGATTTGGCCATAGGGCTTTTCTGTGCCATCGCATGCCATTCCTAGTTCATTACAGCCATTACTACAGAATTATTTTGCATGTTCCTTCTGTTTCTTCCAATGCTAGACATTCAATATCACTGACATGACTTATAATTTCATGTGTATCACAATGCTGCAGTAAATATACTCAGTTTCATGAAACTCCTGATGACTTGCTACCTGCCACAAAGCTCAGCAGATACAATATCCACCAAAAATGGCATTTATTTCTTTTTAACTCTCTAATTCAGAGCGGTAATAAGTGTAAAACAAAAGCATGCTACTATTATTACGAGTAACTTTTATGTGATCTATAGTCTTGTTTGAGATGGTCACATAAACATACCTTTCGTTATCTTTCAACCCTAAACCATCTGCTTTTATATATTCTAAAAGATGTTTGGCAATTTAAATTACGATTATTTCTGATATACAGATATTTTACACACTCTTTTATGGCTAACATTTGCCCCAAAGCATCACTTTATCTGAGCTAAAAAAAGTCTGAAAGTAACTTATATATATCTGGATTATTAAGACTTTAAGACACAATTAATTTTATTATGATATTTTTCCCTAATGTCAAGAGATTTTCTCTATTTCTTTGTGGTTATTATGTAAGGTATGGGATATGATTCGCATCAAATCCGAGTTTTGTAAAGCGCGTTTGAGGTAAATTTGTAGGTAGGTACTAATGTACTATATATTTTACTCGACAATAGGAGCTAATGTATAATAGTGATTTAATAAATTATAAGATGTTAGCCTATCATCTCACAATCAGTCTTTTTCCAAAAAAGGAGTAAAATATGTGGTATATTATTGGAAGGATGCCAAAGGATGTGCAGATAGATATGTATCAAAGGCAATTAACAAGCATGACAAAGATTCGAATGTTATGTAAAGGAGGATCGTAGCTTTAATAACCTAATAATTGTACAGTGCAATAGGTAGAAGAAGGAGTTGTGTGGGAAGTATGCATTATTTTCGAGTAAATTGGCTTGTGACTCGCGAATGTCAACTGCCATTATTCCAGGAGGAAAACCACAGAGAAATGAGTTACATCCCATCTTCCTCCTCAAATATTTTCTGTTAGTAGGCGAACATTGAACAAGGATGAAAGCAGCAAGGAGTATAGTACCTAGTAGTCTAGTTAAGGTGGACTATCTGAGGGAATTACCCGTTTTCATAGCTCTCGGCTCTAAAGGCATGAAACTTGGCTTGGCATCCTGCGACGAACGACAATTTCACTTCGGATATAAAATATACGGGCATTTTCATATTTACTATCAGTTTGAGTTTGTTGTGCATTCCTTGATTCGTTTATGAAACTGAGTAGCACTACTCACTTGTCTTCTTGTCGCGTAGAAGAGTTGACTGAGAGAGAGAGAGAGAGAGAGAGAGAAGAGAATTTTCGCTAACTGGATTAAGCATACAAGTAGACAGAAGAGGCAGTGAGCTGCTTATTACAGATTTCCTGTTATTTTCACTCTAAATACAGAGGAGTAGCTGATAGCGGAAGGAAAGGGAAAATTAAACAGTCATGATGACTATAAGTTTAATGGAAATATCTAGTTGCTATAATTTCATTAGTACTTAATTGCAATGCTACTCGGAAGGTACTAACATAACGGAAAATGAGAATCAAGAATCAATCATCACTGCCATCACTTTCATTCATCATGCCTGAATACTTAAACCATTTCAATAACAAATAAATAAGTCCTCAACAAATCATGCAATAAATAACATTTCTTATCTGAAAATGACAATCTCTAGACTATCACAAACAACTACTGCTATACTATGCTCATATAAATGATAAAGGTAAATACTCAAGGACAATTCTGTTAACAGGTCATTTACTAATTGGTTTTAAATGAGACTGATAAGAGTAATACTTGAATCCAATTAAACGCAGTTAAACTAATTTACATAAGTTAGACATAAGCTCTATACATGTATTGTATCATTTGTATCTATATAGAACTGAAAATGAGTAGAAATATATTTCCCCAATTCAATAAAAATCTCATCTCACGTAGCTCCTCTATGAATAACTAATTCCTAGGCTTAGTTAATTGAATGAAACTGACTGGACGAAATGTAAATTCTAGTAATTAAGAAACGATTAAATAAAATAGTAGAAGCTAATATGCAAGGTAAAAATAGTTTTATTGCGCTTCAGTTTTCACAGGTAGGTATTAAAATTTAGAATAGGTAATTATATTTAGTTGTAGCAGCCTCTCTCATCACCATTACCGCCGAGACCGAAAGCACTGCGAACAAGCTTGTACATGTCATAACGTTTTCTGGCAACACTTTGGTATGCTCCGTCACATTCAAGAGCGCCGTTGATTGCTCTTGTGGATGCTCCGAATCTTCCTTCTTGAACACCAGGAGCCCAATGAACCTATAGATGAAACATATATATATTTATGAGTAAAATTAAGCCTAAATTCCCTTGATCTTCCTTAATTATTACATTATAAAATGAAAATGCTCTAAAAGTTGTCGATTTGTCAGATATATGACAATAGAAAACTTACATTGACGCGCCAGAACCAGAAAGCTGTGTCCCAAGCAATGTATTCGTCACGGGCAACTGCATCAGCATCGTAGACCATCCAGTCGTTTCCATAAAGTTCAATGGAGGCTTGTCTGTAATTGTAGCACCATGTCAGTTGAATGTAGCCACGACCGTAGTAGAATTGACCTCCAGCATCACACCCTGGAGTTCTGTATTCATTCGGACATCCATCATTTTGGCATCTGTATTCTCTCTTGGCACGAAGACCATCAGATTCATGCAGATACTGAGTTAAGGCCATGGCAGCTTCTTGTTTGGTAGAAATAAGGGCTTTTTGCTCAATGGACACAATAAAAGCGTTGTACTGGTCCCATGCTGGTGTAGGATAGCCGTTAGCGGTTGTGGCCCGGATAAATTCATCCCAACTGACCACTGAAAATTATTAATAATCAGTAAATTCAATAATAATTATTAATATAACCCTTAATTAGAGTCATTTTTCTTCTTGGTCACATTAATTTCAGATAGTGCCCTTAAAATATATCAAACTCATGATGGATTCTATTTGCCCCCAAAACGATGAATGACAATTTTTATATGTACGCTGATAGGTAAAATCTGATTTGTATTGATAACAAATTAAAATCATTTGTTGAAAATTTTCAAAAATTACAGCTTAATTGTTTTGGGTGACTTACGTTGTCCGTGGGAAAGTTGGGCTACAGTAACCAAAACTGCCAAAATAATTAAAGACTTCATTTTAACCGACGAGGAAATAATGGTAACATACCCAGAGGAGTTGCCTAGTTTTATACTTTTTACCAGTGCAACCCACTTCAACTTTATTGCTGAAGGGATGAGAGCATTTGTCATGCAACTAATATTCTAATTGGAGCGACATCAATTTTGACATGACAAGTTACTGGGTACTTCAGAATGTTTAAGCAATCCTAATTCTTGTTTTTTAACCAATTATCATTCTCAGAGAAAATTAATTTTCCATATAAAAGAGTACAAATCAAAGTACACC
>JAAAYG020004882.1:0-20157 GCA_009936455.2 Tomocerus minor
ATCTGCACATCTTCAGCATCTCCCACTATACACATTTATGGATCTATTGCACTGCATTTCCTTGCACTGACTATAAATTTAGAATTGCGTTGTGAAAACATGTGGGTTATACTCTAAATCACTTGTGTGCTTCTCTCTCTCTCTCTCTCTCTGTGGGATGCGTAAATGTAGCTGGCTACTAGTCGGAGAGAGAGAAAGAGAGAGAAGAGAGAGTCTCCCCTTCAGACTCCCTTTTGCAATTTACCTATAGGCTCGCTGTCCTTGTCTACATGTAAAGGAACGACGGAATTCATTTCTGCGGCTTTTTGATCAAAGTTGAAATGGGAAGTATGTGGAGAGACGCGAGCCAATTCCGTCATTCACCGCGCCAGTCTCTCATTCCGACTTATAAACGGACGGCCATGTGAATGTCAGCCTTCAAACGTCTTTGTCGCTGCTCCGTCGGCGACATCAAGACGTAAATCCCCACACAGCCAACTCAATGATCAATAAACAAACAGGAAATGAATATTTCAAAGTCCCTACCTTCTATTCCCAGTCGACTAGCACGGACTGGAACTTGCACATTTTTTATTAAAAACGCCGCTTGACTATGTAAATCCAATTGCATTTCCATTCCTCCTCAAAGACTCCTTCGACTACCAGCGTAAATAGCGAAATAACATCCCCGGCTCTAACTTTATTTCTACCTACTAGTTTATCACGTATGATTTTGGAATATCAGAATTTAAGTGTGGCTAGTGAGCATTTTACGGTTCACAACTCAGATGCACGAAAGTTGCACTATATTTGGGTGCAGTTCTGTTTCCTTCATTCATTATTATTATGACGTAGTTTGTGATTGTGGAGAGACGGATTTAGTCAACAAGTCTATTTTTATTCTCGAGTGAAATGGGAAAACGGTGCAAAAATAGACTTTCATCGGCTCCTATTCTAATTCTCGATCGCTATTCTCAATTTGAAAGGGCAAGCAACAAAAGGAGTCGGAGGTGTGAGAGCGAGAAAAGGACGCCACGCCAACCCACGCATTTCAGTATTACACCGACTTCAATTTCCTCTAAATATTATTCACTACTCACGCTCGACGCTTTTCAATCTGCTTTACTCATGACTCTAAGCACTAAGCAGATTCTGAGTGAGCTATAAGCGCGTGAGGTGATGAGATTCCTTCGCTTTCCTTCCTCAATCGGAATACTTCACTATTCAGCATTCATGCAAAAATAGAGCACGTAAATAGTGCGTAAATTTTAGAAGCAAAGATACCTAGACTTCTAAAATACCTGAAGCCAATCTCGTTTTAAAAGCCAATTTTTATGAAGAAGCTGTAGACACGTAGATCATATTCCTATATATTATTTTTCCTATCGATATTTTGATTTCCTTCTCACTGGAGAAAATATTAAAAAAATAATAGCCACTCATCATGCAGTCATATATTTTTCTTATATTTTAAATATAAATATTTATGTTATTACTTCGTTATTTGAAATCCACTGTGTATTTTTACAGTGTTTAAATTATTGCCATAGCAGGAGCATATATACTCAGAAAGGAAAAAACTAAAATACCTCTACTATAAAAAAAACAAATAGTCATGAATTAAACACAGATATAATTATAGATATCAACAGGATCTAGAGATAGTTGATAATTTTAGACAATGTCTTTAGAATAAATGTAGATTTCGTCCAAATCTGTACAACACTGAATAATTCAATACATTTTCCACTAGTGCTAAATTAGGAATGTAAAGGCTACCGGGCCAATCTTTGCATCTTGTGGGATAATTTATGAATAAATAAGGTTTTATGCACTGCATGTGTTCATTGACGTCTTCAGGAGGATATATTTTTGGAATATTATTAGGAAAACAAAGTTAATAAGTCAGTTGAGTTGATTAGGAGTGTATGAATGAGAAGGTGGCTTTGTGTAAATGAAAATAGGAATGGGAAGGCAGGTTTGTTGGTGTGTGGTTGGAATGTAAATGGAAATAGAAGCTGAGCGGGTCTGCCGACTGGCTTTTCCTATCGCTTCCCTGCTTATGCATAATAGAAAGTAATGTTGTGTAATATAATGTAATGTGACAGTAGGAGGCAAAAAGCGGAGTAGTGGCTGGAGTGGGACTTGCTCGGCCCGGGTTTAGCGTCGTATGTAGAGCAGTTAATTTATTTAGCGCGGATTTCTTCACGTACGTACATATGTTAGCTATTCAAATGTATAATTAGTTATCGAAAGAGATTTTATCAGGAGGAGTTAGATTATGACGGTGTGTATTCTCCTTGTGACACTGAGCCAGGGAAAGTCTAGGCATTTTCTAAAGTAATAATAACAAGATGTAGAATGTGTAGGGCTAAGGACTATTAAAGAGACATGGAGGGAGCGAGGAGAGTGGAGTGGAAAAGGCTCTCGCTCTTGAATTGATTGTGAGAAAACAAGGGGCAGGAAGAAAGGAGGATGGTGGCTGGAAATAAAGTAGGGAAAGTAGAAGAGCCTTGTGAAAGGGAGTGGGTGAAAGTGGGGAAAGGAGAGGCCAAATCTCCATATTCATTTCATAATGCATATTTGCTATTGAGAAGAAAGTTTGTTTTTCCAGTCTCATCTATAGACATTCGTATAAATGTACACTCCACTAGAACTCTCAATCTTCTTCTATATTATACCTACATACTTTATTACGTATGCATAATAGGAACTCTCTCTCTCTCTCTCCTATCCATGTCTCTCGACTTTCTCCACAATGAATCTCCATGGAGCAGAGTTGTCCCTATTGAATCTCACCGTCTTGCTCGTCGAGCGAATTCCTTTCTCTGTACGACATTTCCAGCCTTATCATCACTTCAAGTTCAAAAGTAGGCAGAGGACATAAATTAGTAGAATGAGGAAGAGGGCCTTTTCCACTCTTGTCTCCTAAATGAGACTCTCTCTCTCTGTCTATGTGCATGCATGCAGCTACTTAACATTCCCGACAACAAAGTTAAGAGATGAATAGAAAGGAGCCACTAGCCTCCACTCCGCCACAATCTAAATCAACAAAACATTTATTGACGTCCTCCAATTTTATGACACTACAAAATGAGTCGACGACTCACGCCACAACTTATGAAATTTCTCGGTGACAGAAATTGTTGAGAGAAGGGGACAGGAGGATCTTTGATCTTCTATCACGTTCCCTTATTATCTCTCTAAACTAATTCATCTCCTCGGCTATGCAAACATTTACCACCATTCAAATCAAACGCTGTGCACATAATACTTCCGCCTCTAAGCTCCTTCTCAAACTCCAACGCACTCCTAACTCCTAAACTTTAATGACCTCTCTATAAGATCTTTAATTATTGAGCATATAGACGCTTCGTGTATTTTGTAGTCAGATTTATTTGGCCAAGTATGTAAATACTCCACGAAAACCTAATAATGACTCACTCTGACTACTACTGAGAACTAGATGTAGGTACCTATTAATAATATATGATAGCTGTCACTATATAGGCAGAGCAGGATTAGGTTTCACCTCGTTACCTAATAATTACCAAGGCTTTGCTACTTTCATATTGAAGTTACATAATGAGCTTGTACAGAAGTTCTCAGAGAAATGTTTCCATTGGCAGGACTTGATTTCCTAGCACAGAATGAGAGATCTAATAGGTAACCAGACTGCCATTCCTCACATCTCGACTAAATATTCATTATCCGCTCTTAATTAATGGAAAGATATCTGTCTAATGCACGCCAGTCTTCTTTTATCCCAAAGCTAATTATCTCTGTACAAAGATCCAGTAGCTTATCCTCATTTCCTTTATGATTAGCATAAGAATAACTAACTTTCCGCGTATTGTGTTCCTACCTTTTTCTTCACGCTCTTCAACTCATCACAAACTTTTCCTTTCACAATCCTCCTACTTACATCAAAGATGTACCTCTTTAATTAGAAACACAGTAACATGTGTACAATGAAAGTCTTCCTCATCTCTAACAACTACCACTATAGAATTTACTTAAAATCAAAAATCTCACATTCAAATATTTGTTAAGGCCAATGGCGTATTAGTTAGGTTAGATAACGTTTCGCTCAACGGATATTGCTGCCAAAATAGTTCCTTGTGATTACAAAATTCTCTTTTAATAAACTCGAGTAGTTTTTTGGGAAATATGAAATAATTTATTATTCTTAGAATGCAATTCAATAGATTAAAAGTTTTTACGAAACATTGCTATGGTATTCGCAAGTGCAGCATAAAAATGACAGAGAGTGATTGAAGATACTTTCGAAAATCTATATGAACTAATATCTGAGATATTTTTAATAAATATATATATATATATATATATATCAGAGATAAACAGATGGCAGTTTAATTTTGAAATTGCTAATGTTCATCTCTGAATGTGGTGCTAAGAGTTTTTGTAAATGGCCAAGAAGAGAGATAGCTATGTGTGAGTTCCCCAAAGTAGAGTGCATAGGCATAAAGTTGCCACTTGCATGTCTCTTGGGTGCGAGAAAAGATTTAGCCTCGAATTGGAATTTTTGACACCGGGTTTTATGACATGACACTCTCCATTTCATTTCGCCACCAGTAGATATTATGTCATTGCATGACTCCTGCCTGATACTGTATGCGTACGCCTGCCCTAGTACACCAACAAATAAACGGAGCACTACAACAAAACGGATTCCACTCCAGCCGACTACCATAATAAATAGATATATCCAAATCTCGTCCTCCCACATCCAAATCCCCCAAACATTTTACGAGTAAATTCACGCTGTAAGTAAACATTGCAGTGCAGCCATCGATCTGTGCACAGATAAAGGAAATAAGTATCTCTGCCATTGCACCGCTTATCCTTTCCACGACAACTGTAGTAAATATTGTGAAATAAATATCCTGACTCTTGCTTAAAATTGAAATGCTATAGCTATAGAAACCTTTTTATCACCACGCAATCCATAAATGCATCTCCTTTTTTTATTTTGAAGAGCAAACAACAATTTATTTCCCTGCCTGCCGTTATTCGCTGCTTGTAATGAGATTTATCTTCTGTGTACATTAAGTCGTTATATATAAGAGATGTGTACATACGAACTGTTTAATTGAGAATGGGAATTAATCTGTGATTCATTCTTGACGGACTCATGTACATCAGAGTGTGAGTCTATGGAAAGATGTACGTAATAAGGGCGTCGTAGATAAGTTTCTCTAATCAAATAGCTAAATGGAAAGATTCCCTTGGGACATGCATAAATCCTAACAATGAAGTGCAGTGGGAACTGCACTCTGCATCTACACAGCTACACACAATGCAATTCTATAATGAAATGCAACATTCATTCATATTCAACTGTACAGCATAGGGACTGTACAGAAATTGTGAGCACTCCTCTCTCTCTCTCTCTCTCGTCAGGCAGTCCCGTTGAGTTTTGATGGCATGCAATGGAAATAGAAAAGGCTTCTCATCATCGTCCCTCCCGAGGGATTCGTCCTTTCTCTCCAACTCGATGGTCCTTTGACATTCGACATCCACAATCACTTTTTTATTCAAGGCCCTTTGTAATATTCAGGAGGCATAGGAGCTCGGCACCCGCTCGCTCTTCTCACTCCATTCCTCTCCATAAAAATGCATTCTCCTCAATCCAAACTCACATTTAAAATTAACTACAAGTATTTCGTGACACAGTTTCATTTGAACGTCTGTTGAAAAAAAACCTATCCCGACTTTCTTTTCTTTCCAAACGCGAATAACAAGAGCGAGAGAAAGAAACATTTTCTCAGGCATGTCCGTAGCTGTAGAAAAAATGAGGACATTTGTCTGCACTGAACATTAGGGAGAAAGTCGGAAAACAACGTAATAGAAAAGAGTTGGATAACAAGGAGAGAGTGTAGACGTGGATAGAAAATATCCCAGTTGGAACAACATTGCCAGACATGACTTTTAAGTCTTCTCTCAGACTAAAGCTTCAAAAATTTATACGGATGAAATAATTAGGAAAATTTTAAATGTCAAGTACAATTAAACGTAGCTCACTATTAGCAGTTGACTCATCTCAACTCATTTCAATGAATTGCAACGAATAACAAAAATAAGTCTACACTGACAACCTTAGAGTTGTGATGGTAAAACAATAAACAAACGTGACTAGGAATATTCCTCTATTTTATAACTCTGTATGTATGTTTGGTAAGTGTGTGATTTGGACGGCTGTAGTGAATTTGTTTGTCTCGTTGAGTTGCACGTCTTGTGCCGTAGCATTGCAGTAGGGAAGAAGAGTCGCAGGGACGAAGGGACAAGTAGCCACTGCCAATCCAAATGAGGCGGCACTCTTTAGTAGTCCAGTCTTTTTCTACGCAGCTCCTCCAGTCTCTCCCTGTGTGTTTCAGGAGTCCCGGGCAATGCTCTTCTTCAGCCTATCTCCAGTTGACATGCCTCACTCACAAATTCACACAATGGCTCTACTGTCACGAAATTGTGTCATGTCAACCAAGCGTTAGTACAAGTGCCTGCTCTTGCAGGCAATTCCATGTCAGGTCATTTGAATGCATTCGCTGAATTTAGACATTTTTTTAAATGCTAAAAATAGAAATGCATTTCTTTTTCGTGTATCGAAAAGATTCCTAAACTTTACAAGGAGAAATTGACAATAACATCTAGAATTTTTTTCAATTGAGAATTTGTAGAGGATCTGTATTTAGAATTAGTGGACTTTCGGTTCCTTTCAGATATTCTGAAGACGGACTAGAATAAGTAAGTCGTGTAGGGAGTGCCAAGTAGGAGAAAAGACACGGGCACAAGAAATGGACGAGAGTAGGTGAATAGTGGAGTAGCTACATGTAAAAATACTGGATGGAAGTAGGTAGATGAATTGAGCTGGTGGAATAGAGATGCGTAAATTGGATAGTTGGCCACTGAATAAACTAGTGGAACATGTCGAAATTATTTGTACTTTCACTTTGTGCAGGGAGGACGCGGACGGTGGGTACTTTCACTGCGGCGCATGGTAGCCACCCCTCTATATGGCGTCTTATTATTCTGCTATAGAGTGTGTCTGTGTCTGTGCTACAGTGGAGTGTGCATTGCTATTTAGGAGTAAGAAAGCGCGCGGTGGGTTTGTCAACGAGTCGTTTGCCTGGCTTTGCTTTAGTTGTGTCTAAGTAGGACGACAGGATTGTTTCATTAAGCCGTGGCGTGGCGAGGCAAAGGGAACCTGACTGTTTTCGCAAGCTGACACTCATTAGGAGCCAAGAATATTAATTAGTCTTCTGCCTCCTCTCGCCGTTGAATCCGGCTCTCTCTCTCTCAGCGCCTCACTTTCTCTCCGACGCTGCCACGCCACTCTGCCCGTCAAATCAAGGCATGCAACGCAAGCGACTCACACAGCACAGCAACGACCATCTCCACGAAACATTCTCATCTGTGCAAAAACATAATTCTCGTCCTACTGCCGAATCCCAAACAAAAGTTATAACTTTGTGCAGTGAGAACATGAAGGGACTTTCACTCGGCTTATTATAGGGATAATACTGCTAATAATAATAATATTAGCCGGGATCCCAGTCTTACGGCTCATTAATAAGAAAAGGATGTAAAGAGCGTCGTAGATTTAGAACGGACAATAATGCTAAGAATCAATGTAGCTTTCCACAGCACAGTCAGGTAGTTGTAGGTATATAGCTTCTTAATTGTACGTAGCATTGCAATTAAAGGTGTGTACTCGAAGAGGAATCACAGAGTAGTACTTACGTAATGAGAGGAACACAGTTGGACAAAGAGAAAGTTAATTACCTGCAAGAAAAAAAACAAAAGGATTATTAGCAACGGTGGGTTATAGAATGTGATGCTTAATTACATATGTTTATTAAAGTAATATCGCAATAATAATATGAAGCGGCTATTATTAGTGAACGTGGTTGCCGAGCTAATTGGGGAATAAAAAATCCCTGGATGTTTATTTAATAGGATGGAATATTCAGGGGCGAAAGTTGAGCCTCGCAGGGCGGAGATTAATGGGATTCAATCTGAATAAAATTGCCAGGCTGAGACTCGGAGCATGTCTACCTATTGTGTTTTTAATTTTTCTCTACAGAATGAGATCGGTGTGAGATTAGAGCTTTGGGATTAGACAGAGGAAGTAAATAGAAGGAGATGAGGCCTTCTTGAGGCACTGCTCATCCTCCTGCATAGATACACACAAAACAGACAACAGCGTGGAATGAAGGAAGTTAGGAGCGAGAGAGCCATTAGACCCTGGCGTTGTCCTTCCTTCGTGGACACGGCTACACACACTTACAGCGTCCTGGTAGCAGCGTCCTCGTAGCCATGGCTACGGAGCGTAGTGGCGAATACATATCTCTTCATATCTGAAAGAGTATTCTGGTTTTGATGAGACGAGCGTGGAATTGGGCCATTGAGTTCATTCACTCACAATCAGCCCTCCTCTCCTCCGTAGCTACTCTTAGTCGACTCTGGGATGGCCAAGGGAAAGCGAGGAAAAGTTAGTTACTCACTTACTCCAGCAATCTATAGGTAGCTAGAGCCAGTTGCTATTCGGGCATAAGTAGCAGAGAGAGAGAGAGAGAGCCGGGGAAATGGCAATTACACCGTGGAGCTTGCTCCCCATAAAAGTTAAATGCTCATAGTCTCAATACTGGAATACTTTCACTCGGCTCTCTATTTATGTTGCATTATGATATTGGCCTTTGTTTAGAGGAGGCAGGGACTTGCATGCATGCCTATCCTCACTACACTTTTACAGGGCCGCACATTATTGCAGATAAAAAGATACACTGCATGCCTTGCACATGAGAGTGCCACTAGCCTATTACCTTCTCTGCCTCCCTAAACTTCCTCACACAACAATTGTGCAATGCAGTCAGAGGGATCAATGAAGAATTTTTTCATGAGCCACTGCTCTCTGGCCACTTGGCAATTTAAATGTAAAACTAATGGCCAGAAACACAAAAGACCTTAAACAAACACACGTAAACCAAAAACTCAATTTCTTGGACTCTTACAGCAGCTTCAAGGACGCAAACACTTAGAGCTCTGCAAAAAAACAAAATAAAATCCCTAGCAGCCACTACAACATGCTTGCTCTGCCCAGCTAAAGGCAACAACACTCTTCTGATAATGAGACTCAGTCCACCAATCAAACTTCACTTTAAAAAGCAGAGTTCATGGAGTGGCACCTAATGCTCTAATGCACCAATTACCCGAATGACCATAAATTTAATTCTCTCTAGCAAAATTTAATCTCTTTCCCTCATTTCTCCCATTGCCACTGTGTAAAGAATGTGCATAAATTGCTACGCTTGCTAAAAACTTGACATTATGAAATTTGAACAAATGCAGAGAAATGCTCAATTACCTCACTACTGGATTATTATTCGACAGATTAGACCATAAATTGACTTCGCATTCCTCTACTGGCTACCATTTGACAACCTATGCTCTTTTGTTTTGTAATCAATGAAAACTTTAAAGTTAGGAAATGGCATCTGTCGAAACTTTTAATATTTCGTTTAATGTCTGCTGAGATTGCTGCGTTATTTTAGTTCCAACTTAGGCATTCATAATTAATAGTTGTTATTTTTATTTTTATATTATTTTATCATAAAGACTTATAGCTTCGAATTAATAATTAAATAATTGAATCGGAAGACATTATTATTAAACGAGAAACTAATTTAAACTACTGCAATTTAAAAATGTTTGAGAGGTTGTATTGCCGACAACTTAAATTTATTGAGAATTTAATTCAATTAATAAGTTTAATAATTGGACTAGACTGTTTGTACTTTAAAGAAGTTACATTAAGTTAATTACGCGAATGTTAATTATTTTGAATCATTGCTTTATTGCCAATTTGCTTGAGAATCATTAAAATTTAGAATGAGTATAAGTTGAGATAGACAGTTGGCAATTAAACTCGGAGTTAATGCTGGCTGTGAGCACTAATAAATAATGATTTCTACATGGGAACGCTAGGTCAGTGTTTTGTAAATTAAGTTTGAGTATTAAGTTTTGAGTAGGAGGATATTTCGAGCAGGTATGTAGGGTTTTGACGGGTGCATAGCAAATGAAAGTAGGAAATGAGGAAGTGCCTAGCTCCTTATTCCTAACATGACAAAGTGCTCGGAAGTAAAGTGCATTTATAGACACGGCTCTCTAATTAGCTTGTGCATGGGAAGAAGGGAGTTGGTTTGGATTCGTGGAAATTAAGTCTATGTAATTTGCATCAGATGTAAAATTTGATTAGAGTTTAGTTGGTTATAGTTAAATTGAATCTGTGTGTGGTGGTTGATGACTGGGGGTCGTCAAGTGGCGCTGCGATCTCCGACTCTCGCTCAAAGTTGGATTTAAGAGTAGCAAGATGCAGTGGAAATGGAACTGTAATGAAATGGACGGGAAGGATCGGACATTCCTGACTTTTGTTTTGTTTATTGCCTTGGCTCATAAAGTCGAGTGAAAAGTTTAGTGCTCTGCTGGATGAGCTGAGCTGTGGAGTGCTTGCATAATATTATTATTATGATCTGAGCAGTCGACTCCTTTCTACGGCCATCAAATCCACTTGAAATTTGAATCCTGGAATTCTGCGTTTGATTGGAGTAGACGAGGAGAAATACCGACACTACAGCAGAGACAAAGACAAGGCTGGCCAAATAAAATATAATTTATGGCTCAAACTTCATCAGCCTCCGCCTTCTTTCCCTCCACTGGCTAATAACGACGGAATGAAGCCTTTTTCTCATTTCCAAATCTGACTACCTTGAACACAATCGAAAAAAAGTAAGAGCTGACATGAGAGTAGCGGAAGGTCGTAGAAAAAACACACATAAGGCGAGGAGTGCAGATTACGTTAAATATCCAACAATAAGAAAGAGCCAGGTAGCTACAGGGAATAGCAGCAGACAGAAAATCCTGCACTGCTATTCTTCCTAATAAATATGAGATGATGCAGATATGAGTGACTGACAATGAATTGGCTCTTCTCCTTTAATTATTACTCGCTATAGATATAGAAATGTGGTTTAATAGCCCGTATAGACGCAGCACTTGAGATGATGACTAATTAAAAACGGAAGACTAATTGCAAGGACTGTGCATTGTTAATAAATGAGAGTTCCACTTAGAAGAGCTTTGATTGCCTCTTAAGTGCCTACTATCTGAATAGCATAATTTAATAGATTATTTGCAGTCAACAGAGCATGGAGAGCAGAATGGCTACGTTTCACCTACCCACGCTCCTTTGACTTATTTCCTTGCCATCCACTGGAAAAGTGACAAATGAACATGTCGAACCACACACGTTTTTTACCCACTCCGTGCATATCCGTCCACTCAACTGAAATAATAGAATGGGAAGAGAATAAACAGCCCCCTGTTTATGGCAGGGCAATTAGACAGCAAGTGTATATGGAAAATTTGTGATATTCTTCTGGCGATAGCTTGGTATCTATAGATATGAAAGACGGCTTTTCCAACTCTCTGCCACTTCTAATTCATTCTTTACGAGACACTAAGACAAAATCAGTAAAATAGAAAAGTGGGGATGAAAAATGAAAAATGGATATGAGCTGGCGACTCTCTAGAGCAGCAATTAAGTTGTAAATGAAGGAGTGAGGAGAGTGCAGCCTAATAAATGATAATGTGACGATAAGTCAAGAGAAGACGCACAGTAATCTGACTAATTTTTACATTGTACTAATCTCACGAGTACAGATGTATAGAGTCATCCGAGTAGGCACATACACTCGACAGACATCTCCAATTTCTCAACTCCATTGTCTTGTCATAAAGAATCTTCTTGAATCATCACAAAACAGCCAACACTCTCTTCCACGAATTTACAACCTTCTTATCTCAATATCTCGAGAATTATTTAACTAGTGAATTGAGTATAGTCACAATCCTGTCTAGCAGCATAAGAGCCAAAGGTATTTATTATATGTAAAGTGTCCTTATAAGGAAAACTCTTATAAGTAGTCAAGTTTACAATGGCGTACACAGATATGTAAGAGATAAGAGTAAAGACATGACATTAACCAACGAGAGACTATGCATGATGGAAAAGCAGGCACAGCAAGAAGTAGAACTATAGATAATCTGATAATTAGCAATAGACAAAAGGTAGCTGAGCATTATATATGCTACCCTACTATAATTAATACAGAGACAAGGAATATAATAATAATGGGCACATGTAGGTAGATATAGCTACAACTTATTTATTGTGAGTGGCTTTTCGAAGCTGTAAATAAGGTCATAAAGTATAAGAGTGCCTATGCATGTGAGGATTATGATGTAATAATCCCAGGAGTACACATTTACTAATTGGGCGAATAAAAACAGTCTTAAAAAGTGGAAATTAATTAGTGAGGACTCGGAATCACTTTCTCATCGAATTAAAGAGGAAATAAGTGCTCGTCTCCATACACATAAAAAGAAAGGGATGCTAAACCTTTCGCAGGATTTGCATAATATTCCGTTCAAGTGCTTTACAATGAAAATGAAATAAAGAGGAGGACATGAGTTGGGAGTACCAATGTGTCTTTGTCTGTCTGTGCGTGGATTGTGGATGTTTGTAGGAAAGAAGGCCTTGGCCGGTCCAGACGAGAATGGAAATAAAAGGAAAATAAAAAAGGAGCTGAGATGACATGTAAGATGGTTTTAATAGTCGGGAGTCGGAGGGAACTTTATGTGTTTTGGCTTTATCGTTTTGATTTTATGTATTTGAGGTTGATGTGTGTAATGTGCATGCATTATCCCATTAGCAGAGAGGAGATGGACGGATGCGTTGCGGAGAGTAATGCTCTTCTTATGGCATTAGTGCTCCCACTATAACCAGCCCACTACTTTTGACTCCCGTCTCTTTCTCTCTTTTACTCCCTGGAATATTATTGTAACGTCTTGCACTAGTCACCGAAAAGTTAAGAGAGGTGAGCTAGTAAATAATATTCGGGAGATTCTATGGCGGCTCTCTGCAGATGGGAATATCCCGGGTGATGTTTGGCTGCCGACACGGAGAGAGAGATATAAGAGCTAATGGGATATAGCGGGGAGAGCGGCGGCTATTACGGGGCGGGCTATTTACGTACTACCCGCTCCGCACACTCCTACTCCTACCTACCATTAAATAAAGATGAGTTTTTAACTGGAAAAGAATATCTAGCGGGAGTTTTGTGCCGAGAGAGTGAGATGGGACTTAAAGTTGTCATGACTTGACTTTATGGCTTTCGGTTCTTGAGTGCTTTCTGATTGCAGAAGCCAATGGAAATGGGAAAGTGGAGCAGAAGGAAAAGTTAAGGAGAGGAGGAGAGAGCCGAGCAAACGGAAAAGCTTTACGTTAGGTAAGTAGCCACCTAAGTAAGTAAATAGTACAAACTGCGACTCCTGCAAGCGAGAGAGAGAGAGAGAGATCTATGCAATAACTCTAATAGCCCAACTCAACTCAACTGCGGAAACTAAAGTCGAATAACTCAACTAAAGTAAGCCAGCCTCAGACAGATTTTTCCACAAATAATTTTAATCTCAAGCGCCCAGAGCAAGAGCAATGAAACTCCGCCATGTATCTACGTGTTGGAACATCCCGTCAGCCAAATGACTTTCTTCCCAATGAGGTTAGACGTGAGAGCCAACGGACTGTTACTCTCTCCGCCACCGTACAAACCAGAAATAAATGACATTTACACTATGACCCCTAACATATCACCCATTTCCAATCCAACTTTCAAAATAAGCCCCATTTCCAGCATACTTGAGAAATGTATGCCATTTTAACACAAACAAAATATGTTTGTATATATTTCTACTCCAGTTACATTCCTAGAAATGTGTAGCATTTCTACTCCAGTGCGGGAAATATGTGACATTTCCACTCAAGCAGGCGAACTAAGCGCCATTTCCACTAAAGTGTGTTGCTTGGGAGATGAAGAGGATTGCAGATAACTTTGTAAAAAAAAGTTGGGTGGGGCTCTGTTCGGGAGAATACGCTGGCTATCACTAACTGTAAGAAACAAATATGTGGCTATCTTGTTCTTGTTCTTCTTGAGAGTAATCTGGGCTATGCCGGGCTAATGCAAAGCACACATAGGTAATAGTGTGCTCAGAGCAGTGAAGTCAAGGTGCAATCAGTCAGTTGGCTATTGTAGGAGAGTACGTGGATAGAGGCCTAAGAGAAGCCTAAGAGATGTTCACCCTCGCTCCTCTTCTTTATTGTAACTCGCTTTAAGTTCTTGCTCGACCCTTTTATGACTCTTTCAACTTAACTTCAGTTGCAGACTCTTTTTCGCTTTAGTTTCACATTTATGTGCTTAAGGTAGTCCCACTGACTTTTACTTACTCCACTCTCTCGACTCCATTCCACTTCACTCTACTTTACTTTTTATTTATTTCCACTAAAGCGAACGGAGCTAAAGCCTTCAAGAGCTAATAGCTCCGCACACAAACTCCGTCCAAAAATAAGACTTTTATTTCAACTGTTAAAGCTTCAATTGAACTCTAAGTAGCATCATCTGTAGTGTCTCTGCCAGAGATCCCTATAGCAGGCATAACTCAGCCGACAGCCCAGACTCTTCTCTCTCTCTCTTTCTCTAATCTTGCCATTACTCCGTTTCTATCTGTTCTCAGTCAGTCAGTCTCGTGTCACTCACCCTCTCAATTCTTCACACACACAAATAGCTATAGCCACGAGCAATTATGTCAAGCTACATTCCTCCGCCCATTATTCTGCGCTAATGCCTCAACCTATCCACCAAACTCCGAATCCCAACCAACCAACCCGACACAACTTCTCGCTCAACAAAACTTTTTCCACTGTCTAAAGCCAACCCGCATTTTCTCTGGAATTATTAACTCAAACAAACAACAATTCTGTGTACTTGCTGGACATGCATCATTAAAACTCACTCAGCCAACGAATTTTAATCCACCTAGCTATCCCAACTCATTAGCACCTGCACAAATCTAATGAAATATCAATATATATCTTCTTTCCATCATTTCCAATAGATACTTTCCAAAAATGCGACAAAATTTACAAAAATTCCTGTCAAATTTTTTGTCATATTGTTTGAAGATAATATTTTGAAATTATTTGTGTATTTGAGGAGGTAGAGAGTGAGTGAGTTGGGTTGTTGTGTATAGCGAGGCTTAATTCTGCTCAAGTGCCACTCTGCTCTTCCGAATCAACTTTCCTCCACTTATTTATCGTCCGCTTCTCGTGTTTTTTCCCGTCAGTTTTACGTCTCCTTCCTTCCGCGTATAAAGCCAACACTTTATTGTTTCTCTTTTACTACAAGCCCATCAAATAAATGGTGATGTGATACAGTACCTAGTTTTATGTACTAGTTTGGCTTTGGCAGAACAAATGCCGATACTTAGAGCTAGAGTAAGCCATCAAAATCCTTCATGATAGCTCCTTGTCCTCTTAACGCATAGCCAATAGAGCTATAACTCGCACAGAGCCAAAAGTCCTCCTAACATCTACTTAATGATAACCATTACTTTGCAGATTATACACAGAGCAAACTGTTTATTGCATTTCCCTGGAAATTCCCAGCCAGGCACTCTTTTAAAATGTGAACATGCGAGCGAACATGGTAAAAATAATCAGTTTATCGCTAAGTAGGCAGATCACAGCTTTTTTACCATCAAATGCCAACTATTTATTTATTAGTGC
This sequence comes from Tomocerus minor, assembly GCA_009936455.2. Lineage (NCBI taxonomy): Eukaryota > Metazoa > Arthropoda > Collembola > Entomobryomorpha > Tomoceridae > Tomocerus > Tomocerus minor. The sequence continues at coordinate 15,674 of JAAAYG020004882.1, forward strand.
TGTGCTAAATTGAAATTCAGCCTACGATTGGATGAGTTGATAGCTATTAAAAGGGAATCAACTTTTCTGCTGACGAATCCTCAATTCCTTGTGAAAAAAGGATTAGGACGAGGAGGCAATATTATACGATCCTCTCTCTCTCTCTTTCTCTCATTTCCCTACACACTACCACTTAGACTGAAGAGTGCTACACATTCAGAAGAGACATAATATTATTAGCACTAAAAAGTTCACGAATTGGTGTATTCTGGTTGTTAGGTATCCCAGTATACATTTATTTATTGCCGTGTATGTACATGTAAAGTGCTAAAGTCGTAAATAGTGCCCTTAATAGAGAGGCTGGTAGTTGGGAGGAGATTTGCGAGAAATTAATATTACATACCAAGAGGAATCCTAACTGAATTTGAGGATTTGAGACGCTACTTTTCAGTTTTCTTGCAATGACTGAGGATTGAACTGAACTGATGTGACTATATGGATTAGCTATAGTGTTATAGACACTCAGTTCCCTCCAATAATGGAATACAATTCTGTCGCAGAATTAATACTATGAGCTTAGTGTGTTCCAGATGGATTTTGAATTGCTTTGGCTTGTACATTTAAGTCTCCTCTCTCTCCCTCTTCCTTTCATCTATAAAGATAAGGCGATGAGACTGGAGTCGACTTATTTATGCCGTAATAATAACAGGATGTACATAAATATAACACATATATCTATATATGTAGGGAGAGAAGCTATATATATATATGTATATATATAGTGTCTTGTGTCTGATAGTGACACAAGACTGCCTTGACTCATTCATTTCAACTGAAGAGACAGAGTGAGTGATTGGGACTTGTAAAGATGAAATGATGTGAAGTGATGTAAACTGAAGTGATGGGATCGAAGTTTCGCTACAGAATCACTCCGCATCTGCATTGCTCTTTTACTAAGCAGGGAATCTCCTTGCACTGCACTACGACAACTATTTCGCCCAAAGTCCTAATTGAAATCCAAAGGGTTACTTTCCAAAGCATTGCATCTCCATTAGCTCGCTACAGACACACATATATATAGAGAGAGTGCTATTTGTATGTAGGAATTGCATAATAATAGATAATAATAGAGTGGAAGAACTCATTCACCGTTTCTTTCCTGCAGGAGCGAGAAGAGACGATGGAGAGGAAAGAAAACAAGGCGAGGCGAGGGTGATCTCGCCGAAAAGGAAGGAGCGGAAGGGTGAAAAGAAACCTCGTTCCAACAAAAAATATCTACTCTTCTATTTCTTCCATAACTTCCAATATCGGATCTGATGTCGGCAACAGCTAAGCTCCCTCCTCCTCCTATCAATATAGCCATTCACTCATGGCAGAAGCACAAAATATCATTCTGATATCAGTCGACGGCATTAGTTCCCTTTCCCACTGCCGTTCATGAAAATGACAAAGATGAAAAAGGTTCAAATCCATTAAACGATAGATCTTCGACTACTATGTCTGCAACTTGATCCTCTCATTCATCCGATATGCACTAATAAAAACTCTTCTTTCTATATTATTTGCTGATTGCAGGTGCATTACTATACCTATTACTATTTAACTACACACGTTGTTTACTATCTAATCTGGCTAACTGTTTTGTTTTTATCTACCAACGTAATGATATGATGCGTCATTTGATCCCTATATTATTCAGTTAGTCATCCTAGGAAAATTATAGACTATTAAAGAGGAATTATTAGAATTCTAGTGCATTCTTTGCTATAATGATGGAATGAATATAGGGATGCTATATAGAATGGTGAGGAGCACAAAGTAATATATAAAGTTGGGGCTTCCGTCGAGATTCAGTTCAATTTGAATTTCCAGATTATTATAGAGAAGACGTTGCATGGAAAGGAAATGGTATCCCTGACAAGGCTGTTAATACTCTTAGCCCAAGAAATGACAGACGTTAGGGAAATTGAAATGTGAACAGAGAAATTCTGGATTACCTCTTTTCTCAACACTTTTCGACACTCATATACATATACTATCATCCATTGTTCTTCTTTCATCTTCAAATACAAAACTTCCCCTTACTATATACCAAAGTGCCATACATTTTATATTCTCACAAATAAAACTATTACAAAATATCATTCCTAAATTTTTTTTTGAGTTTTTGTTATATTAAATTACTGGAGAATTTTTTGTGCTTACGTAGAAGAAAACTATGTAACTAATTCTATTTTATAATCTAAATTTTGTCATGCATTTATTTATTTTCTAGAATTAAATATATATCACTAACCTTTTATTTATATAGCTACCTACATCAAAATATTTTTTGTAAACGGCATTTACAGTGCTAAAAATTGTTTAGGTAAATTTATGAATTTTCCCAAAGATAATGCCGCAGAATGGCAGAATAAAATATTTCTCGTAATTTTTCAAACAATTTTTCTCACTGTGCTTATGAATGGAAAGATGATGGGAGTGAGTGAGTGAGAGTGTAGCTGTGGATGACATGGAGGCATTGAAGCAAGTGGAGAGCTACGGCAGACTTGGCTCCCATTATTTAGTGCGGAGTGAATTTAAAGGAGAGAGACAGGGAGGTGAGTAGCTATTTTCCCAAATTCTATTTCATGTGATTCCAGTCGACTGGCTAATTTTGAGTGATGCGTAGGACTCGTGGAAATTGTAGGTAGTGCACGAGGGCGGAGAAGGCAGTCAAGTCAAGGCGCTGAGTGTGAACTTGAACTTTACATTAGCATTATAATGCTGAGAGAATTGTGCAGAAAGACATAGGAGGAGCAGATACGTATATCTGTTTCCAGTCTAGATATTTATTATGTAGTTAGGGAAAAGGGTGTCTGGTTGGTTTGGTGTGTGCGGTAGTCTGCTTTTGCGAAGATGGATTGACATGGAAGGATTAGAGTGAGTGAGTGCATGTAGCTTAGTCGCAGTGCCACGTTGGTAGGTTCATCTTGGGAATTTTAGAAAAAAGGATGCTAAGAAGGGAACAAAACACAAGATGCATTAGCTAAGAAATAAGAGAGAGAGAGAGAGGGACTAAGAAAAGGGACTGGCACTTGATCATGTTGGTTCTGTTGTGGGAAAGATCCCTTCGCCTGGCAGATGCAACGGCTCCGCATGTCTTACTTATTTCTGTGCATGTAACAAGAAGACTGTACTCAAGTCCCAACACATCGCCCTCCCATCCCAATCCCAACAGATGCACATGTGAACATTTCCAGCTCAAAGTACATACAAACATTTTTAATGCGAAAGCATTATGTGATTTGACGATTGAGCTGATGATCTCTTTCTAGACTCCCTTCTTCCCAACTACCTCCTAACTGAGGAATCCACAAAATTTTAAATTTAAATATCTTCCTATACTTTATTATTATAAGAAACCCAACTAAATTTATTTTATAATGTAAACCATGAAACTTAACCATGAAATTATTTACAGCCTGAACGGAAAAAATTGCGCTTTTTTTTAAATTCTTTTAAGATCATTCGTTTTTTTCTACTGTGATGATAAGGCAAGAATTTTCTGGAGGAAATTGCTGGAGTGTTTTTGGGGAAGGTGGGATGGTGGGTGTGGGAAGATGAAAAAGGGGAAGAGAGGACGAGGGAAGGATTTTTGGATAGGAGGTGCGGAGTGTGGAGGAAGAAAATGGAAAACAAAGAGGAGATGGTGTTTTGTATTGGAATTGAATTGAAGTGAGAGGTGACAAGGACACACAGAAGGAAGGACGGATGACATGACAGACAGACGGAAGAAACGGAAACACTCGGAAACCTCAACACCTTCACGCACCAAAAACATTTTTTCTCCAGCATTTTTCTCATTAATCAAGTGAAGTCGACTTTGGAGTCTTCTTTTCTTTTGCACTGTCACAAACACTCATCTCGTCTGAGCCTCTTCCATTCCACTGCAGTGCATTGCATAGTCTAGCAGAGTCATCATCATAGCCCAGCCAAGAACGTAGATACTCACAGTCACTCACTGCACACAAAACAAAGTACACCATCAATCCAGAGCCATGCAGCAATCAGCATGAGCCAAACAAAAGAAAACAGGTCTCTGTGCTGTGCAATGTCTAGAGTTACCATTCCATTGTGTGCACGTATTTCTTGGCTTTCGAGCTGAGTCTTCTTCCTTTTGCCATGCCATGCCAATCCCCGACACTTTAGAATAGGAGGACGCAGTTTAACAAAGCACAAAAACAGAAGAAACGAGGCAAGTTGAATTTTGAATGGAGAACACTATAATGACATGACAAGGCGAGACACAAAGAAAAATCTTTACACGACAAAGAAACTAGAGCCGAGCTAACTAACATTTATGTATACTCTCTCTCTCTCTCTCTCTCTCTTTCTCTACTACTACTACTACTATGTACTAGGAGTCTAATCGGAAGATGAGTCTCGTACTATATGCTCCCAGTAAAAGAAAAAACAAAGAGAACATCCCATTAGAACAATACTGTGTCCTTAATAACACTTTC
>JAAAYG020004882.1:20257-35889 GCA_009936455.2 Tomocerus minor
TACTATATGCTCCCAGTAAAAGAAAAAACAAAGAGAACATCCCATTAGAACAATACTGTGTCCTTAATAACACTTTCCATCTATTCTCTATGTCGGACTGCAAATAAATATCCCTTTGCAAAAAGGAAGGAGAGGAATTATAAAGGACTGCATTAAAATGAGTAATGATGATGGGGACATGAGCTGGAACTCGAATCCATCAATCCTCACACCGAACAAAAATTGATTCCTCTCGTTCAGTTCAAGAAATTCTAAATCATCATAATGCTAACCACCAACAAAAATTTGTAAGAGAGATGAACCCGAAATTTATTTGTTTATATTAGAGCAACCGACGTATGAGTTGCCATTAGAGGAGCAATAGATTTTTGAAATTGTCTCGGAGATGAGCCCGCTTGGGATGTGTGGGGATTTTGGTAATGGAGGTATTTGTAGTCGGAGGTGGGTGGGTTGTCTAGTCTCAGTAAGCAGGGCAGTTAAAGGATGATCAGTCAAGTCCTGCATTATCAATTTCCTATTTAGGTGCGAGGCAGAAGCATTTACGGAATCCATTAAGTTTTTACTTTGATGTTTGCAGAGGGACGAGGTTCATATTTTCGGAGAAAACTGCCTCGCAGTCATCACCACTATCACCATCATCATCAGTCTCTAACAGTTTTATTAGCTCTCTCTCTCTCTCTTCTGTTGATGTGCAGCTCTATTTCTTCCCTATGCTGCCGTCGTTGATATGCAGTCGAGGTTGAGAGTTGCGACGACCTCCGGCTGAGACACACTACGCACTTACCTACACAACTCTAAAACCAACACATCCACTAACTCACTATTTACAGCTCAGTCTGACTATAATAATTTGTCCTTATTAGTCTCCGAGACTCGTCTGCCTGCACTGGATGTGAGTGAGTGCACCAACATCTGTACAAACTGCACTCCTCTACACACATCACCCGCTACAGGGCACAAAACCCTTACAACTCAGCTGCAAATAGCATTTCTACTCTTATCCTCCCAAAATATCATCCTCAGTTTATGCCAGCAGATCATTTACACATAGAAAACTATTAAACACTCTTGCCAAACATTTTTCTTCCAGTCACATTAGTTAAACACTAATCACAACGCGAGTTATCAGTCAAACAAACAAGGAGATTAACCATGACACAGTATGAACAGCCAAGAAAAATTCGCTATTAATGATTACGCAATATCGTTTTGTGCTCAATTCCCAAAGATGAGTCTCAGTCCTTGATAATATTTATTATTTTCAGGAATACTATTATTAGAAAGTTATACAGAGAGATATTATCCTACGCTTGCCCTAAAGGATCAAATAACAGCAGCAATATTGATTCCATATGTGTAGAACTGACGAACGAGAGAAATATCCCCCACCAAAAACCACTAATAGCTTCCTAATATTTCAAAAAGATAAATTGGCAATTGACTAGGAATGTTTTTAGCGGCCGAGAGGAAAAAAAACTTGCAACTACAAAAATGCGACTTTACTTTTCCTTGTTCATATAATAGCTGTTACTTATTTGGTGTATTATATACTGTTAGAGTCCTAATGTCGTAAATAGTTAATGGCTGTCTTATTCCCTGTGAACAAAGTCAAAGAAGAAATGCTCAACTATTTAAAAAGTGTAGAATTTCAGAGTTTTACGAGAGGCAGTGAAAAATAAGAAGGGCTAGTGAATCGTTTCTCCCTCACTATCAACAACAGCCGATATGAGGCAGTTACACTTTCGGGTGTTGGGTAGGGAATGGATGGACACGGACTAGCCGCCTCTGTCTAAACTGCGTGCATGAACATAGCAGTCCAAGTCTCGACTCTCTCCGTCACTTAACTAAATAGTAGTGCCTATTTATACAGCGGCAGAGAGAGGAAGAAGAAAATGTGTCTCTCTCTCTTAGGCAAAAGTGACGGGAGGAGTGTGTGTCTACGGGAAACGGTTAAAATGGGATGGATGGGCATAAAGCTAAAACGAAAACGCTAAACCGAAGAGCAAATGGGTTGCTTGGTGAGCTTAATGGCCTTTTTCTCTCTTTCGGGGAGTTTATGGGCCACGACTAGTAACTTCACTGCACTACTGCCACACCATCGCATCGCACACTGTGCCTATGCCATGCAGTAACTAACGAACATCTCATGGCCATCACACATAGCTCCCCGTTACAGAGTTATGTCCGGCAAAAACCTTTATCTAAGGTTAACCAGTCCCATGGACTTGACAGCCCACCCTCGTCGTAACTATACCAGAAATTGCAAATACTAATTGAGTAAATACCTCATCTCTTTCTATTTTAAAATATTTCGATTTTCTATTAAATTACAAGTAATTAGTTACAATTACTTAATAATAAGTGAGAATATTTTCACGGTTTTTTTCCCGATCGAGATTCAAAGCAAAAAAGTTGAAATTCGGTGAGAATAATAATTTTTGAAAGGAAAATGAGTCATGGAATGTCTTGTTGGTGACTATTGAGTAGCTAAAACTGGAAATGACATGAAGTGGTTGGTTGGCAAGCAAAGGACTACTCTCATCGTTCAATCTACTCCTCTCTTTTATGCAAGGCAGTGTAATGTTTCCACTTTAAAAATTGGGTGAAGTGCTAAAGCTGTGCCGTGTCAGTGACAGGACAGAAAAACATCTCACTCTTGACATCACATTTCCCTGATGAGCCACTCTTCTCAATATCCACTGTTTTTCCATGCACACTATCATGCATGTGCATTCCTATCTTTATGGAGATCTATAATGAGATCTCCCTTTTGTACGCCGTAAAAACTTTGTAAAGTTCAAGGTAGAAGAAAACTTTATCAACTTGTGCAGGACTCCTGCATAGTCAGCAACAACATGTGAAGGGGAAATTCAAAAATCGTCAACTAGTAACTCAACTTTCCTGCTAGACATACGCGAAGTGAATGAGTGCGAGGAGGTGGGAAGTTTCGTAGACACACTAGGCGTAGAAAATGCAAAGCGCAGTGATGAGGCTTCCATCATAAGCCATTCCAAGGCGAAGAAACCGAAAAAGTTGCTCAAACTGATGACACAGCTCTTCGTGCATAATAATCCTATTCCATTCTCGTTTACTTTTCTTTCTTTATATAGCTCTTGTCTAAATGTCTGAAAATAGCGTCTATTTTCAGACATTTAAACAATCGACATTCGATTTGGAGAATTCAAAAATTGTGTAATGTTTCAAATTAGTCGCTTATTCTCACTGTAAAAATTAAATTTTAAATTTTTCTAAAACTAAATTAGAGTATATAGTTTATATTTTCTAAGTAGCCACCATCTGGGATGATAATTTACTGTCACTGTTAATTTAGAACAGGCCACATGCTGAAGGAAAGTGGTTGGGAAGGTTAGTAAAACAGGCGTAATATAATATTTATGGTTATAATAAATTATAGGTCGACTATCGAATTTTTACATGCTAGAGTTGTTTATTTAATTTGACGGATGTTGTACTAAGCAAGGGTTTTATTAGTAGTCCCTGTTTTCTATTTCATGATTTGTGAGGCATTTGCCAGCTAAATTTTATTGCTCCTCGGCGCGATAATATCACCTACATATTTACAGGATAACACGATGAATTGGAAATGAAGTGGATTTTGAAAGGATTCACATAGTTCAATATAATAATGCTAAGAGAATGTGTAAAGAACAAGAAGCTACTACTACTTTGTAGGGATATAGCTGTGAATTTGAAAATTGTTGTAATTTAATAATGTTGGTTGGTAGTTAGAAGAGCTGTGTGAAGAAGGAAGAAATGTCTCTGGATCGTTTAGGAATGAATTTGAATTCTCGTCAGAGCAGGTAAGTAGTGAGTGTGTGTGTGAGTGAGTGAGTGGATATAGAAGGATGGGATGCATGGCAGTTGGAGATTAAGGCTCCTCATCTTCTGTAGACATTGCAGAGAGAATAATACACACGTAGAGATAATTGTATGTACTTTCATGTAATTTAGCTAATGCAAACAAGTGGATGGAGCTGTGCTCTGAATAATGCGGGATTGAATGGCTATTGAAGCGAAGAACGTAAGTGTCTGTAGTCCAGTGGTGTTAAGATGTTGATTCGGATAAGAGATCATTAGCTATCAGAACCTAAACGTTGCTCTAGTTGCTGTATCTGCATAGCGGAAGCAGGGAGAGAGAGAGAGAGAGAGTCAGGAGCGTAAGAAGTGAGAGGGCAGTGGGCTGATTAGTCAAGACAAGTCAAAGTCCCTGTGTCCATCGGAATGGGAGCAGATGTGCTTTGATGAGCGCATCATTTCGTCATGCTAAACGCTGGAGATATGAAGCCCCGTAATCTTCCTCTTTACACATCATCAATGTAGCTCTATCAAAAAGAGAGATGGGACTTTGTAGTTGGAATTCCGTTGCAGAGAGACTGAGTGTGGCTAATAGAAAGTGGAGAGTTGAGTTATGTCAGACTCAGTCAGTTGTCTTGTTTCCTTGGCTGAAAGGAAAGGAGCAAGTGAGTAGAAATGAAAAGAGCATTTGGATTCTTGCTGCCTGGCTGGGACTTTGGGACTGGGATGGATGGACAGCTTAAGTCGCTTTGCCCTTTGCTTTCCTTCCACCCAACATCGCCTCTAATACTTATACCACTCATACTCATCTCTCTCTCTATCTAGGAGGATGATATTATTACATGAGACTCTCGTACACAACAACATCCTCTTTCTCTCTCTCTCTCTCTCTCTCTCTCTCTCTCTCTCTCTCTCTAGTTATTACTTTATAGGCTACAAGTTGTAATTTGAGGGCTATAGCTCTAATAACTGTGGATGTATAGGGATGGTGGGTGAGTGTAGATATGTATGTGTGTGTAGAGTTGAGCCTTTGGCTCGGCTTTCAGTTCGATGTCATCTTATCAGCGGATTACATCGGAATTACCGTCCATCCCTTCATCATTCACCCAAATGTAATTCAATGTGATGCGATGTGATGCGATGCGATGCAGGGAAATAAGCCAAGCAAAAGAAAACCATGTTCCTACCTACGACTTCCATCCTCCAATGTCCAATCTCTGTTCTGTGTCTAGTGGAGTGAGTGTCTGTGCAGCTACTACAACAATATGTACCTACAAGTGTCCCACTGAATAGCAGCCGATGAAATCCACTCAGCTTTGTCCTGTCATATTACAGGGACGCCTATAATAATAATAAAATAATGCACAGGGTACCTACTCTTATATCCCTATACCCTTATCTATCTATTCTCTCTCTCTCTCTCTCTCTTCATTCTATACATCGATCACTACTCCTTTATACTCCATACATGACTTGATGGATAAAATTATTTTTACCTACTTACAATCCATATCAATGTGCATTAGCTAATAATATTGGATCCATAACTACTTAGCCATCCCTTTTTTCCCATTATCAATCCATGTATCATAGCCAGTGTATACATTCCCCTCACATAGCTATGCATTCATAAATATTAAAAGAGCTAAGCTAAACGTTATGACTCTGACTGACACGTCCATTTCTATTCCAAGGATTTATTTTTTATCTGTGAAGCGATGTGCATGTGCCGAGGCAATAAGTAAGTGTACCTGAACTAAGACTTACGTGATACACGGACACTCTATAAATGGCGAAATGGAGCTTGTAGTTTATAGACCCTTGTCATTTTCATAATATGCGACAGATATCATTTCAATGATTCAGATAAAAGTATTTGCTAGAGGTGCACAGACTATCATGCACTAATATAATAATGAGTCAGATAGAGCAGCTTTGGAAAATCAGCTTATGACTAACCGACTATATTATAGGTACATGCAGGGAATGGGAAAATGTACTATAAAGATCCTCTCATACACTCACAGTTGTTTAATAGCAATGACAAGGTACCTGAATCATATTTAATATGAACATGGTTGTTTTAGGTAGTGCAGTGAGAATGTAAGTGAGAACATGGATTGTTTAAATGTTAGTACGAATGAAATGATAGACGGAATTCACATTTAGTGACTGAATAGAATTTTCAGGAGGAGGAGGACTGTGATGGAGGCACGATGTGACTCTGTGACAAAGAGTCAGTGACAGACTTATGTAGTTGCAGCCTTGCAGGCAGGAGTTGGAGAGAACGTTCATTTATTACTATTAGTCCTGCGACATGACAGGACATGTTCATATCTCATATGCATGCTCAGGTGATTGCATTTGCATTCTAAATCATTGCTCTACCTGCATAGTCTGGAAATCCCAACGAAAATCACGCTAGCCCTCTTTAATATATGCACATAGCTAGTCCGCTGATTTTTCTATGTATTTCTGTTGACAGAAGAAGAAGATAATATTGTGAGAGTGCAATTGCATGGATCCTCTAATAGACTTGGACTGCTGTTGTAGTGTAGCAGTGAAGGTAGAGCAGGTAGAGCTGCCTGGCAGTGAGTAGTGAGCGAGAGTCGGAGTTTTGAATGCTGAAATATGATTTCCCGTTTAGTCCATCCGCTTCTCACTCACTGCCTTTTCTTCATCATGTCAATCAGGAATGGAATTAAAGGCAGCAGGTCTGATGGGCACAGCAGAAGGACGGACACTGAAGGGAACTAATACACACAACACTCACCTGGTCTGGCCACTTCTCCGAATTGATTAGCCAGCATATTATAGCAACTCGACTTTCTGGCTTTGGACACTTATACTAATACACATCACATAATAATAATATTTAAGTCTTCTGCATTGCTACCCTCAACCACCTCTGATAATAATGGCGGAATTGACTTGACTGTCTACCTGAGCTACTATACAGGCGTTTAAGTGCAGAGTGAGTGAACTAATGAGAGGAATATTATATGAACATAGATGTAAAATGTAAATGTGGCTGGAGGAATATTATACGAAGATAGATGTAAATGTGGCTGGAGCTAATATATTTACAATGGCCAGGTAGTTAGGGCTTTAAATGATATTCATGCCTCCTCGTCCAGTTCCCGTGCGTACATGTGTACTGGGATTGTAGTAGGCAGGTAGGATGTGAACAGACACTATTATAATATATCATTTAAGTGTTAGCTGTTAGTTGTGTACATGCAAATCCCAAGTACATGCAGTTGAATTGTAATGCGACTCTGTTTTTCTCAACTGTAATTAGGTAGCTCTTTCAAGATTATGTACGTATTACGTAATGGTACATGCCATTTATGATGAGGCTGGTTTTTGAGTTATTAGTCAGACTCATTATCGCGCCTCATCGCCAACCTTAATTTGTAGCCACTTTTTTTGTCGGAAAATCATTATGCTCTGTAGATATCTACATTGATAGAAAGCTTTTAGACTGAATCCCATTGAGAGTCAATCAAACCTAGCCGAGCGAGCACAATAATCAAATAGCAACAATCAGACAATCCAAATCAGCCAGGATGAATCCCTGGATATCTCTCCTATGGCCGTGCAGTTAGACAGAGTGCCAGGAACCAACTGACCGCTTTATTATGTTAATTACGAACCTACCTGTAATAGCGTTGTAATACTAAAGAGGCAGGCAGGGCAAGTTATAGAGAACATCTACTAATTCATATAATATGCGTAGCAAGCGTCGGATAAAACCGACAAGTTTTTACCTGGAGCTAATTTATTTAGTGAGCTTGCAACTCAGTTCCTTCGTGTTACATTACATGTGGCTACACTACTTAATGATCCTGCTAACTGATCCTCGCTACGCTACCCTGTAGTGATGCAACTCTTGCGGCCATCATAGCACAATGACTAATAACCTGAACAGACTTACGCTCTGTAAATATAACAGATGCACTTAGGATTATCTGATGGACAGAGAGGGATTTTTCTCTGTCAATAATTAAGTTTTGCGGTTTTCCAGCCGTGTCTTATCTCCTCCTCGAGATAATTTCCTAATAATGCACACAGGGCAGGAAAACAATGAGAAGTTAAGTGCTGAAGTTTGAAGGTGAGAGAGATAGCGTGGAATGAGTGGCATAATGATAATCCTTTGCTCAACTGCATTTATATATTATTTGTGAAGTTGCTGACACTTTGGTGCATAACAACATAGCTCCTCCATTCAAATTTCCTATCAACTCCCTTTTAATGCTCGCGAATGTGTGTGCGAAGAGGATTTTGAGTCCATATTGGCTGGTTTTTTGAAACTGAATAGAGGATATCAGTATAGTCAAGTTCCTGAGATGGATAGGAAAGAGAGGGAACTACATAAAAGTAAATTGGATCGACGGGTTTTGGTTTGTGTCTGAAATATTTTAGTGTTGGCTGCAGCTGCAACAGCTTTGAGTTAAGTGAGATTGGCATTGCATTTTCTATGTGGTGGCGAAGGAGGACTACTGAGCCAGGGAAATGACGAAGAGGCATGCAGCCCCGCATTGGGCATGGGCACAGAGCAGAAGCAAGTTGGGCAAAGGCGAGATAAGTATCTGGGTAATTGCAAGAAAATTTCAATTCACTCTAATGCTCGGAATTGGCTTTGCCATGCCACTCCAAACTCCAACTTTGCCTCTTTGGCTCTGGAGTCATCAAAATAGCTTTCGTAGCCTCTGGCTCCTACTTAATTTCACCACTTGCCTTGTTAACTCGCCCTTGCCTCCTTGCGTGCTCTCGAATTGATCAAATAAATAATAGTGTACTCATTTTATAACTTCAACTGCCCAAATAAATAATGCAGGATAGTGGGGCAACAAACAGGTGTGAGCTAACCTCCTGAAAGCTCCATTCAAATCACAGCCAATACTATTATTACACGCAACAAATCTCCAGCACAATGGAATTCATAACTTCAAGCAAAGTCTCTTCCTGATAAAAACAATCCTTTTCCCAATGCATGACAAAAGTAAATTAACTAGGACAGAATGAAATAGATACAGAGTCCTCGCTACCGTCTGACTGAAAAGGAAAAGACGCTGGAAAAAGAAATAAAAATTCAGCGTTATTTTAGTCCTCAAATCCTCTAGTAACCATATTTATCAGTTATGAATGGAGGTTGGATATCTTTTACAACACGTCGAGCGTCATTTCAACAATTTATGTCACTATAAACTCGCACAAAAATGGAGAAACACTATGAAACGTCAAAATTTACTTATCTTTACATCTCGAGACAGATTGTAAATTTGAGAGAATGGAGAGCTGGCTACGAGAGTCCTCCTAAAATATCTAAAGGTTGCAGTAAACTATAACCTCTCTGTTTATTATTATCTTTTGTAGAGGGAAATGGCTGGAAAGAGTTTGGAGCTTATCTCCCAACATCTCGTCCTCACGGAAAACTGAACTAAATCGATGAGAGTAAAAATGTAGAAATCCTGAGTTCCTCAACGATTTTTCTGTTTACTCATACTCCTTATTGTATATCATCGGTTATTTTATTTTATCTATAGTCATAGAGGGAGTTAGTATTCATATAGTTCACTCTTTCTATAGAATAATAATATACAAATGGATCGTAGAATTATCTTAATACAAGGTAAATATAGCGTTTATTTTTTCCTAAGTGAATTGTGACAGGGGCTGCAGGTTAGATTTTTGATGATTATGAAGGTTGGCTTAAGGGACATCGTCCCTTCTTCTTAAATGTTAAGGGTGACTTGACATGTGGAGATGTAAGACGGAGAGTGGATAAGTTTTGTGATGCAAGATGATGGGACTAGGTTTTAATTTAGTGTTTCTCCGGCCTTGTTTTAGGATTTCCTTTTTGTGTGTGTGTTTTATATTTATGTAGATGGAGAGTGTTGCGTAATGTGTGTCAGGGAGGACAGCTCTCGACTATTCCATGCCTTAAGTGTATAGGGATGATGGGGAGGTGATTTGGGCCACACGCATCTTCTCAGCTCTCACCTAATCCCTTCTCATCAGAGTCGACATGACAAGGGAAGAAAACTAAATGCATATAGATAGACACAACAACTAACTACTTACTACACACGGAGAATATCCGAAGAGGAAAAAGACTAGCGCCATTAGGGCATGGAAAATAAAAGTTAAACTAGGGCCAAGAAGGTACGCATCCTTCTATTATATCTCTCTCTCTCTCTATCCCTCACTCGACTACTGATATTATTATTATTATTTTTGGAGAAGATTTGCTTAGCTATGAACGTGAGCTGATGTAATGTAAGTTGAGTTAAGAGAAAACTCGGCGGCCTTTCATCCTCCTTAAAAAGGCGGCTGAACGGGGTAACCGCATGGAAGCCGGAGAACGGAAGGCAGAGGAAGAGGGAACTAAAATATCAAGCACAGAAGAACATAAGTAAACATGAGGAAAGAGAAGATGAAACTCTTTCGCATCTTTCGTTTCATTTCATTCTAGTGGGTTGGTTGCTGGCTGCTACAGTCACAGTGTCATACGGACCTTTTTATTTAATGTATGAATAGAGAGAGATAATATTATGGCGAGAGGAGGCTGGGGAAAACTATAGAATAGAATGACAGTGAGAAATTGTTTGTCACACAAAAAACTCGTTTATTTCTTCCATGCTCGTCGTCAGACTCAAAGAAATTCTCAGTCCTCTCCTGCTAAAGTGAACGGAACTGAGAAACAGAGAACTGAGCTGAGTGTTACGAAACTTTGCTCTACAGCACAACAACTGCATTTACATACGGCAGATTGTATAGAATCAGCTATCTCTCTCTATCTCTCTCTCTCTCTATACACTTCACTTACAAGCCACGCTACGTCTCGCTTCGCTTAACAACTCCAACACTTTTACTACTCGCTCTTTTTTGCAAATGCATCTTGTTTGAAAGGAGACAAGGCTGTGTCCGTGCAAGTATTTAGTATCTCCGTCTGGTAATTGCCTCAGATCTCGACTCATCTCCACCCCGTGCAATGCAAGGCGACTAAAGAAAGAAGCCGAACAGATTTAATCTCTCCGTGTTCTTGGCTCAGTTTTCACTGGGGCTCAAGACACATGTTTGCAAAAAGAGCAATTAGCTGTGCATTTAGAAGAGGATGATCTGGAATCAATCCTTTTTAATGCTCCGTCCTTAATGTGCGCCACCACACACAATAGGCCATAAAATTTGTGTGGCACAGTAACTCATAGATTCCTCCTTAATTACTCGTTTGTCATAGAAGTAGTTAAATGCGGTGTGCATGATGAGTTGTGAGGTGACTGTGCGTTGTGTGAGTGTGGACGACATCTTTAGACTTGGTGGGACTACTTGTTGAGGAAATGAGATTCGGACGGGAGTTTTTTCTGGAGCTGGAGATCAAGCAACAGCTGCTGGCTCCTTTTCCAATGCATGGCATTATTTGCTGGATTAGATTGACAAAGGAAATGCAGAAGACTAGAAGGGATCTCCTTGCTTAACTTATAATAAACTTGCTTCCTTGCATGTCCTCGTCATCTGCTGTCTTTCCTCTCTCTCTCTCTCTGCAGTCTGCTGCTGGACGGCATGAATGTGTGAGTGAGTAAGTGAGATCAGAGATGAATATAAAGTGATGGCTATTAGTGAAGGAATTTTGTGACCCGAGGGAGGCCGGAGAAAAAGGCCACAGGACCGAAGGAAACTTCTTGTTCTCTAAGTCCTTAATGTCCTAAATGTTTCTCTCTCTCTCTGAATGCATTCATTTCTTTATGATTCCTTCTAATGCAACCCTACGCTCTTCTACACAAAAAGTTAGGCTCTTTAGACTATTACTTAGTTATATAATGAGAGTCTATCTTTATAGGACGGAGCTCTCTGTCTCTCTCTGAGGACGTCTGGATACATTCACCACGTGTTAACTTGTCATTACTACTGCACAAGAAACTTTATCCATTACAATATCCACAGACACAAATAACGAATTCTCTAACAATAAGCCTAAGAAGGGCCAGGATGTCAAATCAGCCAAATCTGACTGATCTCTTCTCATACAACATAGAAATTACATTGTCCCAATATGGAAATGAACCTCTCTTACTATTCTATGGCTGCTAATATCCAACTGTGTCTCTCTCTTTAATTCTCTCGACGATTCTGGATGATAAATACACATGAATGCTGGAGTATAAAACGAGAATCAAATCCAAACGGATGGTCATACACATACATACACATTGCAAAAGACATGTCATTAGATTGACGCTATTTAAAGTTACAAGCTAAGAATATTAATGACATGTAAGTGCAGATACAAACAAATATTTAAAGGCAGCCAGAGTTGTTTTTAAAGGCTTTAGCTAATAGCTCTCATCTCATTTGATATTTCAGAAACGTAGTCATTTAGACGCTATTAATAAATTGCCCTCTCGCTATCATTTACTCTTTGTCACTGTTCCAAACGGAAATATTATTATTTAGCTAAAGGGCCAGGCTATGTTAATGCAAATATTATAAAGTCTTGAGTTTTAATGTGACTCAGGCATACTATAAGGCTTTAGCTAATAAAAGAGCGTAGTTACGTCATTATTATTATGCATTAGGTAAGTTGAAGAGTCTTGTGCTAGGGTGAAGTTAGGAAAGTAAGTAAGGAATCCTAAGTAGGCAGTTGCTCGTTATAGTTAGAATAATATCGCCGTGTATTTAATCCAGTCGGGTGCAATGCTTTCTTGTTTGTGTGACGTCTAAATGTAGTGCATGTGTTTATGTGCATAAGTGTTTGGTAGTGTGGAGCTTGAGTTTTGTGTTCTGTGTAATTAGCATTAGTGCAGGGCTCTTTACGAGCAGTGCTGTGAATATTAGGCAACACTCTGCTGTTTACATTTCCATTAAGCCCCACGTCCCTCTCATTTACGTACATCACACATCGTCGTCGGCCCCCATTATTCCATATCTCAGGCAATGGAAGCTCACTCGGCATGGAAATGTTAATGTCCATTCTCCAGTCGACTCAAGACGAAAAGACTTGAGACAACACAAACACATTATTCAAACTACGTACTTCACTATATATACATATGCACACAGGGTACAGGCATCTTAGCAGACGTCCAAAGAATAAACACAAAATTCCCTCCGCCCGTCCCATTTTCTAATTCTGAATTAAATCCCAAACTTTCGTAATTATTATTTGAAATGTATATCAAAACAAACATAATAATATTAGTATATAAATGAAAAAAAAAGAATACAGTGAGTGAGTGAGTGAGATGAGACTAAACCCTGGCAGAAGAAGAGACAGTGAGAGAAAGAAGTGTTTACGTGTTGAGTAGAGAGCTGAGAGGATTGTGGCATATGCAATGGAAGTCATAATAATAATGGAAATAAGAGTCTCGTTGAGAAGTCTAATGGGCATAATGCCTTAAAACCCACAGAGAAAATTACAGGTTGCTAGTTGAAATGTTCACTTATCGTTAGTTAGGCATTGTTATGTTTTGGCTACGCAATGTGAGGGAAGGGCAGGAAGTAGGGCCGAAGAAAGCAGAAATATGGAGATCCCTTCTTCTCTTAAGACAATAATAATGTTGTGATTATAGTTGGAGGACTGGAGTTATCAAATAATATGCGCATATATGATTAGTTGGTGCAGAGCTGCAGACACGCCGAGTCCTCACAGCCAGTTAGCATTTAATGGCTCAAGTGAGTTAGCCATGTAATAATTACCTTTACTTTGCTGGCTCTCCTTCTTTGGCCATGTCTTGTCATAATATTGATTTCTTTCTCTACGGCTTCACTTCACTTCACATTAACTCCTATGCAACGATAACGACTGCATTAAAAGCTCGTAGTTTACATTTAAAGACATGTTATCTCTCTCTCTCTCTACCTCCAACTTCCTCTGCACATTCACATTAGGTGCCTTTAATTCTACAGCCCTGCACTCCCTCCACTCATTCATTAGACACACAAGGCTATTAGCACTGGACCATGCTCTGCCCACCATACATCCAGACTTGTTTGCATTTCCACCACCTATAAACGCCTAATCAGCAGACAACTCTCCGACCACCATATAATATTGAATCGGGTTTTCATTCTGCTGCAGTGAGTTTATCTTTTCAGTTAGATTATATTATGTGTGTGTGCGGGGATTGTGATGGGTGATGGTGGCATATAGTGGTGGATAGTGGAGCATGGAGTGAGTGGACAGGATTGGAGTCAGAGGAGTATGGGTGCGATGTTGGTTGCTGTGTGCAGTGCACAGGCCGGACTCATGTCGGAGTGGACAGAGAGCCATAAAAAGCGAGTCAGATCATTCTCAAGGCTATAAATTCTGTTGGAAGAGATGAGGAGGCCGAACTGAAAGTCTCTCAGCAGATTTGTGGGATAAACCCGTTTTAATTATGGCAATAGTTGTTCAGGCACTTTATGCAAATCCTCACTCTCTCTTTCTCTCTCCCTCTCGCCATACCACACAACAATTCCTAATTGTAAAACAGAGAGTTCTCCAGCCAGAAGAGCCAGGCTCATCCACGACTCACCTTGTTACAACTCAAAGAGAGTATTTATGATAATGCATGGATGTCTGCATAAGTGAGTCCGAGGAAAGTGAACATAATCATTTTGTGTGTGCATGTCTGTGGGACTCTGAAATCATCTCGCCTCATTTTCTATTTGCATTATTAGAAGATGGAGAGAGAGAGAGACTGGAGAGTCTTACATCTAATCAAGTGCGAGTAACTCACATCTGTTTATAGCAACATTTGTGAAGAGTCAGTACAGCACTTGGCATGAATGCCCTCATGGAATCCCACAACAGACAACAAGCACATAGTGTCAGGCTGAGGAGGAAACCGGTCTTGCTTATTGTTAGTCTGTCTTGTTTTGATTCAATTTTGCATGGCAGAAAGTGAGCATTGATTTTGTTGGCTGTTGTCGAGGCTAACCTTCCACCTCAGCTACATGACACCACAATAATGCAACTCACTCAAGTTCAAGTGAAATCTCTTGTCCAGGCACGGCCACTTCTCCTCAGGGAGATTCTCGGAATTTTTAATTCTCAGCTTTGAAGAGTTGCTTGGACTGTTGTGTGTATGTGTGTGTGTATGAGTGAGTGCGAGGGCAGCATAGCTTTGCCTTACACACCAAGAACCATCGGACTGGAAATCTGTTACAGATTAGGACGGAGCATGCACCTGACTCGCACTCACTCACTCAGCCACACGAGAAATGATTACGGAATTATTTATTCATTTCTCACGAGAGTTGGACAGAATATTATTTGCTAGGCTGCAACGAGCGTCTTGCGAGTTGTGAGTCAAGAGCAAGGGCAGCGGAGGAATTCGTCGAGACGAGGAGGGCAAGCCACGGGAACATGAAGCATGACATAAATCCATAGGACCACCTTGACGGGATATTAGCCACCCACCCACCTTCTCTGTCAGACTCATCCCGTCCAGCGCCAGACGTTGCAGTTACCTCTCCGAATTCATCTCCTCTTTTCTATTCTACTTCCTCAACAACTCCGTCGTCGACTGTGACAACTGTTAGCCAATGCTGCTCATTGGGACACTAATTAAATTATATGGCAATATATTTGTAGAAAGGATGTTTACGCAATGACAACTCCATTTCACACGCATAGCTACACCAGTTCTGCATTTATTTTTGCAGGATTTTAAGTAAAAAGATGCCACTCATAATAATAATAGTTTAGCTTGAAAAATTCCTAGAGCGCTAATAAATTTAGATTGGCTCTCATACGGGAGCAATGTCTGTGAGAATATTCAACAGAGAAAAAGAGAAGTCGACGGGAAGCCGAAGAAAAGGCTGGACGCAGA
>JAAAYG020004882.1:43462-69920 GCA_009936455.2 Tomocerus minor
AACTTGTGGTCTCTCTCTGTCTCAATTGCTAGATACAGTCAACGCTTTATAACTTCACAAATTATATTCAAAAATATGTAGATTAGCCATGCATGTTACATACAGAATTAATTCCACTCATATTTTCCTGTAATTCCACTTACATTTTTGTGACGTCGCTATTTCTTCCTGGCAATACACAATGTGTGCCATCATCATCATCAACGAAGACAAAATAAAGCAGGTGGACTGAATCATTTTTCTTCGCTAATAACAAGGATGTGGACCTTTGTGGAGACTATGGGAATTATTCTCTGCTGATTTCATAGTTGTGCAAGTTCTATGAATGCGTGTAAAGCATAAATACTCCTTCGATTCATTTATTCCATTTAAATTTATTGCTCGCGATGCGATGTCTGAAAGTTATATAATTGGGAAGCATAACAGCCTAATTAGAGGATTTTCTCCATTCTTTTCCTCGTTGCATTTCATAATCAGACATGACGTAAATAATGAAGAAGCTATTTAGCAAACAATAGTAGGCAATGATAGATTAGTGCTCTCTGAAATTTTATTTGCTATCATTTCTAATGCTGAGTTTCATTGATTTGGCAAACTGAATTGTCGTTGTGTTGTATTAGCACAGTAAAAATGCTTCGCACGCATGCCCTTTAACATCTCAAGCGGAAAAAGGAACATATTATATTATAGCGATGTGCAATTCTAGAAGCGGGGATTATAAGAGCCGTGTGCAATGCGATTGAATTGCATCCGTTTATTAGGCGTAGTTCAATGATGCACAATATAATGCATAATAGAATGAAATCCAACCGGAAGAAAAATCGAAGATGTTTTAGTCGTGTACACGTTCGCATGTTTCTTACTGCTATGGCTTTTCTATTTTCTCAAGCAATTATGTAGCATGTTGTATTTGGAGAGAGGAAAAAAGACGGTGATATAATAAGGAACTATGCACTGACTATACAGAAACGTTGACAATGTTTTTCTACTGCGTGATGTTGTAGTAGCTGGCAGTTTTTCTTCTAAGGTGAACTATACGGGGAGTGAGTGAGTCGCATGTTATTATGGATTGAAAGGAGGAAATAATTCCCATGCAGCAAAGCAACCGAATAACAACGTGAGTAAATTCAAGGCGCTCCTCCTGGCTCTTTCTTGTGTAGCTGACTAAAACTCTGTGCTGACTATAATGAACTTGGAAATAAAGTTAAGTGATGGAATAACTCTCTCTCTCTCTCTCTGTTCTATAGGCGAGTTGTGTGATTGTGTGGCTGGTAGGATACATACCTAAGTAGATTTGAATAACCTTTTTCTATTCTGGTTTTTCTTCCGAATGTCATAGCCCAGACTGTACGTGTTTACAGGGAGAGAAATGAATGGGACTCCCGCTGTAGTCGAGCAACATTAGTATTAACATCAAACACACGGGCGTTTTAATAGGGCGACCGCAGGTTTCCACTCACAACATAACACAATCATATTACATTACATTTCCCATCGACTGAAACTAACTCACCTTCGCTTTCCTCTCTCTCTCATTCTGTTCTGATGACGGTGGGTTGGTTGTTGGTTGGTTGGGTGAGTGAGGCAGGAGACTACCCGGCCCGAACCTTTGCCAGTCTCTTCTTACGTGTAATAATATTATTTTGGTGTACGCATGAAGCTACATTACTTCCCAGAACTTATCCGATGCATAATAAAACTAATTGCAATTATGTACATCTCTCTCTTTCTGTGTCCTACCTACTTGAATTATGAGAGCATCCCATGTACAAATCCCTTCTCTATCAAATTAAATCACAGACATTTGATATTAATATACAAAATACAAAGTAGCACGCACAAACAAAAACACGCGCTCTTCCTCCTCTCCCTACTTACTTCCTACTTACAATTACAGCAAAACAAAGTCAATTCAAGGAGAACTCCTCAGACTAAAGCCTATTATTTCGGAAAAATTGTACCTACGACGTTTACGCAGAATTAAACCGGAAACACACATTAATAGACGAGAGCACCTAAGTAGTTGAATATAGTGGCATAGCTGCTATTATTATTATTGTGAGATCATTTGAGTCGACGCAGTGGCAATGTTCAGCGGAGCAGTAATAGCCGTAGCAGCTCACATGCTAGGATATCAGTTTTATATTGAAGGTAGGTGCAGGACTAAGAAAATGGGATCACTACATAAGGACACCTTCTTGCTATAAGGAGATTGTAGAGGATATGGTGGAGAAGTGTAGGGAGTGCGAGGTAGACGATGTGGAGTGAGTCTTTTCTTTCTCCGTAATGTCATTTGGGGTGAAATAAAAAG
Organism: Tomocerus minor; assembly: GCA_009936455.2. Classification (NCBI taxonomy): domain Eukaryota; kingdom Metazoa; phylum Arthropoda; class Collembola; order Entomobryomorpha; family Tomoceridae; genus Tomocerus; species Tomocerus minor. The sequence continues at coordinate 45,774 of JAAAYG020004882.1, forward strand.
TGGAGGGGGGCCAGGAGGAGAAATGAGAAATTTAATGATCCTCTCCTCTCCTACTGCTTTTCCCAATAGAAAAATTCCCTTCTTTCCTTCCTTCTCCATCAACTTTGTATCGCCGTTTGGCTTTTCTTTCAGATTTTCTTGTTCTTGATTAGATTAGCTGAGTGCAGGAGGGAGAGAGGAACTCATTAAATTAGAATCATCATCATTTCCACACATTCACAATGCATGTCACTCTTTGTCTCGAATTTAGTTCCGCAGTTTGACTCTCTCGCACAGAGAACTCTCCTCAGCAGCCAAAACTAACTCACATCACCTGTCGTCCCTCTCTGCCTCCACCAGCAATGTCCCCTACAAAGCTCCTCTCTCAAAATTCTTCAGTCAACCAAGGCATAGCCCTTGCCCTGTACATTAATATTGCAGCTCATGCTGCTTGGGAAACAATTGTCAATGTATGTTGGCTGTTTGCGGCGTCCCTTTACAAATAATATTCCCAATAGCAGGAATAGCTCACTTACAGAATTATTCGCTAGGAGTGAGTAGCCTTAAGTGTGACCTGATTGACCCTGGAATCACAAGACGCTCACTTAGACAGCGGCTAGCTACCTACATAATAATATTATGTGTATTGTGTTTCTGTGTGGTCCAGATCGTAGATAAATGGGAATCGTGCAGAGTGTAATGAGAATTTAGTGTGATGCGAGTTGTCTCATAAAATACTTTTACAGATCACTCTCCTCGTAACACTTGATATGTGTCTATAAGAAGGGAAGCTATAGACGAGGCTTGTGCCCTATCAATTCATTCGCCATAACTATAACTATGATTGGATTTGTTAGAGAGAGGTGGATACACATCCTTCCCTACTTTTGTTGTCATGATACAGAAATATATTACAAGGAAGATGAGCAAGAGACTTGTTCAATGATATTTTTTTTGAGAAAAGTAACTGCTCTAAGAGTTCCGAGCCCGTTTGTCGCATGGACTAGGATTTTATTTAAGTTTGTGCAATGGGCAGTAGAAATTCACTACATGTGCTCTGTCTGTCTGTCTGTCTGTCTGTTGCAAGGAGGTAGCTCAGATAGGTAGACCGTAAAAAACTACTAAATAAATATAGATGTTGTAGGAGGAGTGTGTGTGCAGAGAAGAAAGTTGCAATGCAATTCAGGTTTACCTTCCTGGTGTGCATTCCTCGTTTGCTTGGCTTGGCTAGATTCGAGTTCTGGGAACATAAATAGAGATAAGTCAACTGGCGAGTGAAATTGCAATAAAAAACTTTTCTCAGAAATGAAATGGTTTCTAATGTATATTTCTAATATAATATAAATGAAGACTTCATTTCGTTTCATTTGGGGAAATATTTACGAGAGCACTTTTCTTTTCCACTTTTATCTCGTTTATTACTGAGTGGAATCTATGTAGGTGCCTGGGCACAGTCTCTGTTCCTCGTAGATACGGATAGACAGATTAGAAGTGAGAGAGAGAGAGAGAGCGGATTCTGTACGCATGTACCTTCATATGCACTTATACAGAAAACAGGAAAGTGTGTATTATATGGGAAGCACTTAGATTTTCTCTTATTGCTACTTTTTTCCCGTCCAGAGCAGAAAATTCAGCTGTGATATGTTTCTGGCTAGGAGGAAAGGTTCTCTGAGTCGGACAGGGAATGCGAATAAGTTTCTGTTCGAGTGTAACTACATGGCAAGAGTCACGACTCCACTTCCTCTCTCCGCTCTCCATCCCAAATAAATTTAGAGAAAACTCTAGTCAAGTGAAAGATATGCAAATAAAAGGGAGTTAACAGTTGTTTCTTGTTTTCTCCACTCCTTCACAGCCTCTCCTCCACGAGACTCTAGCCATCCGCATAATACAGCACCAATACTCATGCACTCTCTATATCCTCTCGTCTCGTCTCATCTCACAGCTCCATTCCTCTCCCCCGCCATACATCCACACTCTCACACACACAAAATATATTCCAAGGAACTCTCTTCTCTCTATACGCAGTTCAGACACTATGCTCTTAAGTGTAGTTATTTAATATATCTCAACTCTAATGTCACTCACACACTCGAGATCATAATGTAGATGTATATGCATTCCCTATATTTATATTTCTATCATCTTAATACACTTTCTCATCTCATGCAATATACTTGTTACTATATAGCTATTTACTAAAGGAGATCCTATAGAATATGCCCACTGAAGTTTATAAACTTGAACAGTAGGCAGCGTGGTAGTAAATAAGGATGTGACGATTACATTATGTGAAAGGAATACAAAATCACCAAATAAAGTCAGTCACCTCCTTATGCTACAGCTCAAAAAATTCATCTCCACTTGCCCTTTGCTAACAATAGAACTGCTGATGTGCTTGGCGTAGTTTAGTTGAGACTGTCACTATACTCCAAAATGTAAACATTCAATTGTTGGGGAAGATACTAGTTAAGAATATTTTACGCAAGACTAAGAAATGGGGGATTATGAAGGGAGCGAAGGGATAAGTAAGATAATGCGAGTAGAAAAGAGGCGGTTATTGGCGGAGTACACAAGTGGCGGGTTGTCCAGTGACATGGGAGAGTGTGGTGGAGTAGGACTGAGAATCGTATGGGATGCTGTAGGAATAAATATGAGGGATTAAAGGGGCCTTTTAGTGGCTTAGCCTTGGACTAGGCTGACATTAGTTAATCTTTCGCCGGTGAGTGCACATGAACTAGCGAGGCCCTCCGTCTGTGTGTCGTCATAAGAAGACAAGGAGATGGGATGGAAGAGTGGAGGACTGTCACTGTATCTGGGCATCCATCTCTCCTAATGGCCCTTGTTCTTTCCATAGCGCTCCATTGCACTACGGAGGAATACACTAAAATACGCAGTAAAGCAAAGGAGGATCATCATTGCCAATGCCATCACTATTACCATTACCACTTTTATTATTCCTGCTCCTCTGCCTCTCAACCACCCACCCGGCTCACTCACAATCAGTTCCGCTCTTCTCTCAACATTATCTCAAGAGATCCGCACAAGAGCCTCAATCCCAAACCCAGTAATCGTAACGTAACTCCCGAGCTAAAGCCTCCATTCCCAAATACATTCCTATAAACTAAAACGCCAATGTGCTCTAGATAAATACACATGTCTGTTTATCGCTTTATTGATACAAATTTTTTTGAAATTATTTATATTTAGCGACTTGCGACACAGAAAATTGTTGCTCATCCACACAACAACTCAAAATCAGTTTAAAAAGTAAATTCAATGCAAATGTAAGGAATTAATTGTTAGAGTCACATGAAAATGGACAATTAGGAGCGAGATTGATTTTATTTTAGCAGATTCGCAAATGAGCGGCTAACAAATTTTGGCTATATAGGAGTGGAGCTGAGGGACATGACTGGAATTGAATATGGAATGGTTTTTATGAAATAATGCTAGACATTGATACAACGTGCAAGATTTATAGATGAACTCTTGCCGATTCGCTACGTTTACATGTCGGCGTGACGAAGACGACGTGTCCAGCTGACTTTCTTGTAGCGTCGACTTCAATTTATTTTTTTCCTCTCTATTGACTCAGCATCTTTTTTAAGAGCTCTAATAGCATTACATATAGACATTGTATGTACTGCACCGCACTATATCGAAATGCTTTCTACCCAATTTGACGTGTACATACATACGGAGGATCTGGATGGAAAGAACGGATATAAACGTGCGCAACTCAAAGATCCCTTGCATCCCACTTGATGGTTATAAGGCTGTGTGTGTTAAATGGACAATATACATTGTGCGTGTCTGTGTTTCCTTGCAGACTTTGACTTGAAGACACATTTTTTTCAACAAGTCCCACACACACGTCCAATAGTTCTTGGTTCACTCACAATCAGAGCGTTTCACACTAATTTGTCATTGTGTGAAGGAGTGATTAATTTTGTCAGCCTGACACTCGACACCATTCATCAGACGCACATACAATACACCGGAGCAGACACTTGACTCGACTCCACTCCACTACTCGCTTCAAAAAAGTTGCCATTGGCCTTAGCGAAAGGGAGCCAAAGCCAACTGACTCAGATTCCGTGGCTCCAAATCCAGGCACACTACTTCTCCTGTTACGCAGCCAACTCTATAGGGCATCTGCCGAGGGAACTCCATTTACCCATCTTACAACTACCTCCTTAAATCCCCAGGAAAATATATACATTTTACGCATAGAATTTTTAAAAACACTATGGATCAAATCTGTCACATAGTACTTAGGGGGATTTGAATGAAGCGTGAATAAGAATCCTTTGAGAAATAATTAAATTGATAGTTCACTTAAAATCCGAATGCTTAGATGCGCGGTCATTTGCTATTCGTTTTAAAACTTTAAAGATGATGTAATTTTAGGGTGAAGACTTTGGGGTAGAGATATTGACTAGATATAAGTAGGTAGGTAGGAAATGTAGGTTTCGAAAAAGTGTCTTCTTTCGGCTATCAGCCGGAAATGAAGGGTGGGCACGTGTGGGAAATAATGAAAAGCGCGAGAATTTGTTGTTGTCAGCAGGCGATAGTTATAAGAGGGACAGAGAGAGACAGGGCATGGAATGGAGAAGTAGTAGCGACCTGGTTGCATGAAATCGATTTTCGATAGTCGTTTGAAAATTGCCCATTGAAAATATTCAATGGAGGAAAGAGCTCATCCTGTTCGTATCGATTGATGAGAAAGAGGAAGAAAGAAAGAAGAGCGTCAATTCACGACGTCCACGCAGCAAAAGGCTGAGAAAAAGAGCAAGGCTCTTCAAAGCCACAAAACGAAGGGCTTGCCATGCAGAAATGTGGGAGAAAGGCTAAGAAAAGAATAACTGAGGTCAGACAGGCAGGAGCTGGGAATTTTGCGGCTGCAGCGCTAACTCTAAAGTAGCCTTCGTCGCCGAAGAATGATCATATGGATCCACTGCACAATAAAATAATGGAAACTACAGTCGAGAGATATTCAGTTTCCAGTGTGTTCTCTAAAAAGAGTTATCCATCCACTTGTATACAAGTGTCACGAGTCTGGAGAGGATGGCTATGTGAATTATGAGGTCATTCCATGGAAAGTGCACGGAAGGATCCGCAGGGAAAGTCACGTTAGATGCGCAAACAAAGCCATGCACCCTGCGAGAATTGGAAACAGTCAAATCACAACGGATTGCTAATATTTTAACAAAATATTTTCTCTGCCTCCAACCAACCCAAATAAATGTCGTCAGGATTATGTATTATAGTTTGATTGCCAAAAGGATGCCATTAGTATTAGGACTAATTAAAGAGATGAAAGAGTCGAAGAAAGTCTTCTAAGAAAGTGTGACGGCGACAATAGTGCTGACTGATGTGGAATTATAAACGTAAAATGGTGTGAGGCAGAACTATTATAGCGAAGCTTTGACAATAATGCCCAGCAGGAAAATGAGGATATTAAATGTAGTGATGATACTATAAGGAAGGATACTCTATATAGGCCTCACTCACTCAACTCCTGTGAAGATAGTCGACTTTGGGTGGAGAGAGGGGATTGGCGGGAGTTCTTTGATCTCACAACGTTTCATTGCATTGCATTCCTAAATCCTCATGGAATTTCAAGTAGAAACTCAAAAATGTGCATTCTTTTTCTTTTTGGCTCGTCTGCCTCAGCAAACTTGTCGATCACGATCCCTTTGTATCTCCATCAACGGACTGCACCGTGTACACTGGAGAAAAAGAGGCTGCAATAAGAGCAGTTAGCATCGCCGTCAGTCAGGAGCCCAATTCTACTATGCCCGCCACCACTGTTCACTAAAGAAACACTCGCCTCTCTAATATCCTCTGGATATACTCACACTATCTGCACTTTCCTATATTTACCAACATTTCTCTACCTACACTCTTTTAAATATAAACAGCAACTTGGCCTTGTCTGAAATTCGACTCCTCCATTACTTTACAGTTTTCCACACATTCTCCAACCATTCCTTTCCTTTCCCTCACTCTCAACTAAAAATATCAGAGAGAAAGGTTTTGATATCAATGCTACCCGAAACTACTCATATAAATCCAATTCACAGTTGAGAGAACCTAATTGGCTCTATACTATTAAGTAATTGCAATTATATTTATATTGAAAAAAGAGATTATTTTGGAACGGAGTCTGCACTTGATTCCATTTTCTATTATGTTTATTAATATTGTACTTGATTGCTTTGGATTTAATGTCTTAATTTCTCTTTCAAAGCTCAAAAAGCAGCCGATACATAATTTTTTTGGAGCATTAGTTTCAAATGTTTGATATATTTGAGTATATCTAGTGTAATAGCAGCCTACGCATGGATGACAAAGAAAAGAAAGAGTTTCTAATGAAAAGTTTACAAATATTTTCTATCCTTCCCTGGAGCTATAGGAAGGAGAAAGAGCGGAGAAAGCTATTGGAAAGGCTCGTGGTGTAGAGAGAGAAGAGCTCAATCTCGTGGAGTAGAAAATAAAATAAGACAAGACAATAAAACAACATACCAGAAAGATCCTTTCATTTCACTTCAGTTGATTTTCCCTGGAAATTTTTCTATTAAAGTTTCACTGGACGGAATTAAAGACTTGTGTTATGTTCTGTTGTTGTTTGCTTGGCTTGCTTTGACTTTGCTAATGCCTCTGATCTATGTGCGACTAGTGTAAACGAGCATTCCTAAATAATTCCACATAACTGAGCGCAATTCACCCAAATAAACTAACAATGAAAACAAACAACATTTCCTCTCCCTCCTTCATTTTAGACTTTCATATTTACATAGACTCTTCACTAGAAATGCCACACACTCTTCTATTTAATTCATTCACCAGAATACTATCCAAGAGAACTGTCTCATAAATTAAGTAACTCCTTCTTCCTATTGTCACTCTGAGCTAACAAACACAAAAACAAACAAGCAAGATCCTTTTTTCCAAAAAACACTTGCAATTCAAGTCTAATTTTTCAGCAGTCATCAAAATTTAAATATCAAAATATTAAGTTCATAGTTTCTAAATTAAATTTAAGAAATTGCCTACGGAGCTATCATTCAGATTCCTTCAATATGAAACAATATAATTTATCACAAGCAATTTTACGGATATGTGATTACAATCATTTTAACATACTCACCTGGACCGAACTAAAACAGATGGCATTATTCCCATAAAATTGACGCTGTACAATATTAAAAGAAGCCTCCAAATTAAGAACGCCATTGTGTATCCAAAATAACCCGTTGATGCTTAGAGTAAACTGAGGAGGATGTACTGAAGTATTTTTAGTTTGCATTCGAGGTAAATAATTTACCGGTTTCGTGAAAAGCCTTTCCTTCTTCGCTAATATTTACAGCTACCCTAAAGGCAAGACGGCTTTCGGGTATTAGCAATGTAGGCCGCTGTCCATGGTTTTTAGTTCCTACACCACGCAACGTTCATTTACGAAACGCGGAAATGTGAGGAAATAAATTAAGGAGGTGCAAGAACTGGGGTACTCTACGAAAAATAGCAATGAAAAACAGCATCTTATTTAGCTTTTCTGATATTCTGGTCTAAATAAGGCTAATTCGATATTCGCACAGTGTGTGCAGTGATCCAGTCATCAAGCATAACAATAATGGTATTCAATGATTGTGAAGGAGCATGAAAGTGAGAAATTACAGGAATAAAATCCTATTAATATTTTTGATTGCTCTTATTTCTAATTTTTGTGAAGATGTTTTATGTATTTCTATTTACTGAGCTGTTCAGCAAAAAGTAAGATGGATATTTATTCTGCGTCTGTGTTTTATATTAATAGGTGTTCATAATCGAGGAATCCGTTTGATGTATCAGTTGTTAGTTATTAGTTAGCTTTGTAGTTCAGTGAGTCAAGGGAGATATATTTATTTATTTTTTGTGAGGGTGAAGATGGCAGAGGATTTAATTGGGGACTTGAGTGTATATCTCATATTATATAGACAGATAGAGTGTGATGTAGGAAAAGTGATGTTGTATATCTTATGTAGACATGCATGTACAATGAGTAAGTAAGTGATCTGGTAGTGCGGGGAGCGGGAGAGAGAAGCAGCGGAGTTTTGGAGGAAGGATAGGCAGGAGGAACGAAGAAAGTCGGAGGAAATGAAGGAACGGAGGCAGGGAAAGTTTTTGTGAGCCTGAAGGCACTGAAAGTTGAAAATGAGTTGGAATGCGCCTGCAGTGTTCGTTTTAGCTTTAGTCTTGACTTGACTTATCTTTATCCTAGAATTTCGTGTTTTCTCAACTCGGGAAGGAAAATCATGTGCATGAGGCTTTGCGTCCCTTTCCCTTGACTTTCTTACAAAACGGCGCTGTTCCCATTTTCTGATATGTATCGTGCTCTGTGTACACTGACACACTCACTCCTATCATAGCCACACTATAGTACACCCTGTAACTATATCCTGTACCTATAGATATTCTCTCTCTCTCTCTCTGGTATAGACGTTGATATGGCAGTGCACGTTGCGTCGGATTTCTAACAATAAGGAGAGGACTGTGTCTGTCCGTTTGTGCATGTCCTTACGGCCGTGTACATTATAGCCTTGTAGTTGTATGTAACCATTGCTTTCTCTCGTTACTTCCCTTGACTCTACATAATCTCCTACTGCTCCGTTATTCTCGTCTCTCTCTCTCTCTCACTCCACACTACTACTCTGCTTTTAGTGGAGAGTCGAGCGGTCCGTTCGTATCGATTTTCCCCTTTTCTTCAGTTCCCTTACAAAGTTGACTCGACTGCATTGCACTGAGAAAGTCACACACGGAGAGAAAACAGCCGGGAGAAAGCTGCAAAGGATACGGGGCACTTGAACTCCACTACAAATATAACTCTAATATCGAGAGAGAGAATTTTTGTTGAGGAAAAGGGACCTTGACCAGAGAGACACGTGCTATGCGTAGCCAGCCAGAGTCGGCAATTCTCAATTTCCCTCTCTGTCTACTTAATACTCAAATGAAATCAGAAGAAGTGGAAATGGAGAGAGAGAGTCCGTGAGGACAGACAGGACGCCGACTGAAATCCAAAGTCCAAACTAAAGGCAATCAGGAAAAAGTTATGTCAAAGTTGGTGTAATGTCAGCTGTCTTCCTCCCTACCTCCCTCGCCTTTTCATCGCAGGCAACGAAGGAGGTTCGGCCGACTGCCGAGTTTCAGATGTGCCTAGCCCTTCTTGCCTTGCTGTGCTTGACTCCCTCCCGATCTGGAAAATTGTCGTGGCGTGTGAGCCTTGGCTCGAATTACTTTGCGTGCACAGAGCTGACGAGGAGGCAGCCTTTCTCTCGTCTCAGCTCCACTTTGATTTCTCGTCTCAGAGCAAAAGCAATTGCTAAAATTCACGAAACAACTACGGAGAATCTCGGCTCCTTTCTCCAGCCAAGAAAAGCGTCCTTTGTGCCACTAAAAGAACTTTCCTCGCCTTTTATTAAATTCTCCAATAATCTTTTGCATTAGAAGTTTCGGAATTGAAATTATTCTGCCTGTTCACGATGTAGTTAGTTACATCTGGGGCGACAAATAATAATAGCATCAACACTAATTCATGTCTCTAGTGTACTTACTACTCCTACAGGCTACTCACTACAATATTCTATAGAACATCATAATGAAAATATTCAAGATAGATTTCCGCACTCTCCTTTTCTCTAGAGTTGCAAAAAGAGGGAAAGTTGTTTTAGGAGAAGGAACCGGAAGAGGCAATGAGTCGGAGAAACCCAAGTTGTGCATACTAAAAGGAAAAGTACTTACTAGTTGTGATGTGAGTACTGCCTTTCCTTGCATTCTATGATAAGTGGCCTATCTCTATTGTCGCACATATATTTACTAGTAGGGCTACTCAAGTTCTGTATAGCCTTTCCGGACTGTGCAACAATAAAAGGACAAGTAAACAAGATGGCTACATATGTTTATGGAATATGCAAAATATATATAGTAGATATATATTATATATTATATATAGATATATAGATATGTGTAGTAGTAGATAGTAGGGTACGTATAGTACAAATTGCGGGTGATATTCTTCTGGTATGGAATAGATAGAATTGTGGGGCACGTGATATTATTGTGTGTCGTACAAATAGAAAACATTTCCCATGGAATACCATATTAACCTACTTACCTCAAAGAAATTTTACATTGGATTTGGTTGTGGAGGAAAGGAGAGAGAGAGAGAGCTGGGTATTAGCATGCACTAGTTTGAAGGAGAGAGTTGGATGGAGAGTGTAGTAGTTGCCGCAAACCGCGGAGGAGAGGAGTGGGAAACAGCTTTGAAGTATCTGTCTGTGAATGTAAATGTAGGAGGAAGGGAAAAGGAAATTCTGAGCTCAGTGGAAAATAGCAGAGTGCAGATGTACATAAAATGAGTGAGCTCTCTCAACTGTTAGCTTAGCCAAGGAAACCAATACATCAACTACAAAACAACCCACTGGCCAACAATAAGTTTTCACATTTCCTTTGACATTTTACTTTAGTGTCTCTCGCTCTTGTTTTCTCAACTTTCTCCGGCCGAACTCCTTTCCCTACATCCAACCAGACAACAATAACGACTCCCAACTTCCACTCCATTCCTACAAATCGCTCGGAATTACTTATTCTAATTCCGGTTGGATACTTACACTCATTCTTCATACAAAACAAAACTGTCGCTAACTACACGCCGTAAAGATCTATGGCTACACACAACTACTTATGTTTTCCCAATGCAAAATCCTCCCCATGATCTACTCATTATTGCACGAAATTTTCCATAAGCCTCCCTTGTCAAATAATTCACATTTTATCGCGCACACTAGAGCACTGCTCCTCCTGCTCCACACAAAACTCTTGTAGAGATGCCGACGAGGAGGAAAAGTGACACGTGGACTCTCCTCAGCTTCAACACACACACCTACCTATGTATAATGAACAAGTCTGTTCGATAGTGCATAATACATTAGACAACACGTGCTAGTTAACGTGTACACTTCCCTGCTCTACACACTTTCCTCCATAACTTCCAAAACTAGGTTTTCAAACTTTAATAACAAATGTGTGCTACCTACACCACACTTCATCCTATAACTTATTATACCTGCCTATAAACCTTATAAAACAATCATACAGTATGAGTCATTAGATACTCTTCACAGAACTTTCTCCTCATATTCTATACGGGGCTTATAACTTTCGCACTGTAATCACCGAAGGGTGACAATAATAGTCTCTTTTCCTATTAAATTTGTTCTAATTTTTCCCACAACAAAAAGTGACACAGATTGTACACCTTGGGCGTTCCTCTAAATACACAGATATTTCTCGATGAAAATTTGTACACAATTTGAATTAACTTCTTTTTTTAAATTAGTCTCATTATTTTGCAAAATCAATACATTGATAATGAGAAATGAGATAATGAAGATTTTTCGTTGCTGCATGCTGTAAGATGCTTTAATATTAAACAATGGTTTCAATTGAAATAATTTTAGCTTTTACAGGTAAATGTAAATTAGAGAGTAGAGAGAAATGTGCGTAGAGGATGGGCTGTGTGTGTTTAGCGTGTAGAATAGTGGGAAGAAGCGTATTGTGTATTTATGTGTGAAGGTATGTTTGTGAGAGTTGAGTTGTGTTGTGGTTGTGGGATGATGGGAAGTGAAAAGAGCGTAGAATGTGTTGCGAAGAAATATGAGATTAGAAGGCTGTGAGTATGAGTAAGGTGTGGCGTCGGAGTAGGCGAGCACAGGTCATAGTCGGTGAAAAGTTGTGTTACCTGGAAAGGTAGAGCGAGCGAGGGAATGGCTTCCACAGATAAACTACAGGCTGCAACTCATGAATAGCTAATGAATGAGAATTCATTGTGAAAAGTAGGAAAGTAAGAGAGAAAACTTAAGTAACTTCCATGTAAGTTGCACTTGGTATGGGCAAGCTACTAAATTATTAGCCAGTTACATAATGGCATTGTAAGTTGGGGCAGCAGAGCAGTTGCTTATAATCAGGTAGGCCGGAATAGACAAGTACAAGCCCCAGTTATTACACCGTGTACTTAGTGAACAGCCAAGAACGTTCAGATAAAAGATTCCGGAGAGAGTGAGTGCTCGTGTCGTGGCAGAGCTGCATACATTTACGACTCCGCACACACTTCCCGCCGCTTATAGAGAAGTAGGGGCCTAGGCTGTTGGATGGATACACATTATTATATTCATATTTGGCGAGTAGGGAAAGTAGGGAGGTTTTGATGTGTGTGTGTCGTGGTCCTCGCTTTCCCTTTGCGTGTTCAGTGGGAAGTTCCCATTTTAAAATTTGATTACAACTCTACATGAGCATTACATTATCATCAGTTTGTCCAATGCAAATACTAATACTTGCCATACGTACCTATCCCACAAACAATGTAAACAAAGCTAAATATCGTCATGCCACGCCACTTGGAATCAAATGTACACACACACAAACACACACGATCCTTGACTGTACAGATAGACGAAGGAAAGCAATGCTCAGGCTCTTCTCCTTATTATTCAATTATTCTGTCGTCCTTTTCCTTTTATATGCACTCATGACTATTTTAGCTAGCTATTTATGTATATCGGCCGTTTACTCTTTTGCTTACACGAAAGATGAGTCGCAAATGACTTTGGTCACAGTGCACACCATCGAAGACTAAATAGCATTACACCATGCACACATAACTCGAGCGGAGTGGTAACAGCGACTTAGCTCTAATTGATTTTCAAATAAGTAAATACTTTCAATGCAACCTCTACGGCCAATACTTTTTCCCTCTAATAAATTTCAAGTTATGGTGAGGGAGCTGAAGGAGGTATAGCCTACCTATAGATGATTGATTGATGGGAGGAATGGAATTTAAAGAGCAGACGGCAATTCAATTCACTCAACTGCTGTTGATTGATTCGAGTGTGTCGATGCATTCCGAGAAGTCCTCACTTAGCAAAGGCGGCCAGCACTCACCACAACCATCGTCTAGACATTCATAACAGAAGCCACTCACAACTCCTACTCCCGACTTTCCAATAACTCTTTCATTTTCAAAAAGGACTTAATAATTTAGACAAAACCCACAAAGCCACTCACAACAATAGAAATAGAATGAACTCGTACAGCGTATCTGAGACGGGCTAACACTAGGATAAATATTCAATAGACAGTAACTGTGCAAGAATCTCCTGTTAGTTGTCGGATAAAAAGAGCCGCTACGCTTCATAATGTGCGCTAAGTAGCTTTAGTTAGTTAATTCAATTGATGCCTTTTACGTTATTGGCACAGTAAGAATTGTGAATTTTCTATGAGCAGTGTGGGAAGTGCTGAGTGATGAAGGAAAGGCCGTTCTGACGTCCTCGGGCCTGACGTTTTGGAGGGAAATTTATTTTTATGCGCTTTTCTCCAATTTTTCTAATAGGAATAATGGCAACTTCTCATCCTGCACATAAACAAATGGGAGAAGAGTATTTTTCTGGACGTGACTTGATGTTTCGATAAAAAAAACTCTCTATTTAAAGAGGAAGAAAGTAGACAGGATGTTTTCAGAGTAATAAATATATCCGTCAGAGTTAAGAGGCTCGCTCGCTAGCTGGGAGCAGAAAGCATATCCGCATTCTTCTATATGTCTACTTAGTTATTTACTGCTGGCTAGGTTATTTTTAATCCGATTCTCTTTGAAAAGCAGTGGATTAGACTTAGACTGCACTCGGCTGCCACACAGAGCCTTTCGGCTATCGCCGCACTTTCCTCTCTTTTTGTGTCTGCGTAGGCAGCGTCTATGGACAAGGCACTTACTATTAGTAACAATGAAGTCTGTTTGGTGGAAATGGTCAAGCCGTGAGGCTAAGACAGTGAATCGTGTGCAAAATAAATGGATAGGTGTGCTACTTCCTAATTGAGAGCTACGCCTAACATCAATATCCATTACAGAAAAATAGAAATAGCAACGGCGGCAGAGCACAAAACGGAACGGAATAGCCGCCGAATGCAGAATGTGGAAACACGGACTAATGCTCTCAACTATATTTAGCAATTCGTCTCTCTGCCACTTTCTCCTAAAGACATACACACATATTTTATTATACTTAGAGCTCAAATCACTCTCCACGCCTTGCTTTCCCTTCTTAAATGCGCCAAGGCAAGGCAGACAAATACCGCACCATTATATTTCCCAGCATGTTGCTCTGATACTAACTCCGTTCTATGCTATAGTTATAGTGATCTATGTACACATATGTTTTTTCTGTCTACAATTCCAGGTGCCACATTCATGCGTACACTTATTTCCTATAGGAACACATTGAAAAAAGTTCTAATTTTCTAATTGAGTAGAAACACGTCACGTCAGAGAGAAAGTCGAGCTAATAAATATGCACGAGTATTTATGTTGGGACAAATAAATATTATCGGAGAGCAGAGGCAAGGGATACATTGGGATAAAAAAAAAGGAAACAACGTGCTCAGTGAAAGGACCCACGCCACCAACTGTTTCTTTCTCATTTTTCATTCTGAGCACACTTAACTTTTAGCTAGCTACATAAATAGAGGAGGGAAAGTTGCAAAAATGGAATTGCGTGATGAGTTGCTGGAAGGGTCGAAATTTCACTCCCATTGGTTGGCTATATATAGATATATATATAGAGAGAGAGAGATATATATAGATATATAGCGAGATATTCCTATAGCTATGTGCCCCACAAAGGAATGTAAAACTTGTGTGGCGTAAAGTGTTTGAAAGTGAAAGTGAGAACTAGACAAATACACATCATCACTTGCTCTCCTTTCCCTTCCCTCTCGCCTTCTTCTGTGAAGATTGCATTGTGCAGAGAGACGAGAGACTGGAGCATAATAAATAGTTGCTCTTCAGCAGCACTCGCATGCATCTATGCAGAGAGGAGGCGGAGGAGGACTGTGACAGACATAGATGATGGCATATATGACAAGTGTGCTATTGAGTTGAGGCAGAGAGGATGATGTTTACCCTCCCGGCAAAGTTGTAAAGGTGGGATTTAATGAGTTTTCGATGGGAACTGTTGGAGAAACAAAGTGAGGACATTGAATTCAGTAATAAAGGGAGCGAAAGGGAAATCCCTCCGCCTTCCCTCCCTCATTATACGCAGCACCCGACTATCTACACAGCTGAATCATCCTCACACTTCCTACAAGCCTCTCCTATATCCAAACTCTCTCTCTCTCTCTGTACACACAGAACGAGTGTCTTGCTGATTGAGTCAATCTCTTTGTCTTTTAGCCCTTTGCGAAAGTAAACAAAGTGAGAATCGGATATTCAGGCAAGTCAGGCTGAAGCTGATGGTGGAGGCCGACTTAAGAAAACTATCTCCTTTCAACTAAACTTTTCCTGCTACGGATAAATGGTCGGGAGGTAAATATGGAGAAAGTCTATTATTATTTTTATTGTCTATAAGGAGCCTTAGATGAAGTAATTAATGCCAGGGATGTTTATTAGAATTTCCCTCAAACGTTGTAACATTTAAATAAAATTAGAAAGACGCAAATAGATAGTATACACTAATCCTATCTCCGACTATAACTTTCTTCGAGACTCTTCTATCTATTTCATAAGCATGGGGAATAGGAAGGAAAGAGGCTCGTTTCAACCACCAGCACTATATATAAAAATAAGTAAGGATGTATAGAGGAGAGTGTGGGGAAAGGGATATGTCTGTGTAAGCACATAGGCGGATGAAACAAGGAAGAAAGTGAGGATCAGAGAGGAAGAAGACAAAGGGAAGGAAACTTTTGGAGAAAACATTCGTCTATTATTCCAAGGCTCTCGGAAAAAGTCTTTGGAGAAAGTCGACTTTGTTATTAAGCTCAACTTCCCTTCCCTCCTTCCCTCCCTCCCTCTTTTCATTTCTTTCGTTTGTGAAAAAGAAGTTGGCCGGGTTTTAATACTTGCCATTCCATTCGAGAATTCAGGAGTTCAACGCTGCACTTATGTGTGTCATTTATTCCTTTCATTTTATCTTCCTGCTGTTTTGATGCTGAGCATCTTCTCCCACACCAGAAATACTGTCTTAAACAAACCAAAGGGCAGGCAAATCTCATAATTCCTCCGACTTTCTCCCATTAACTCTCCTAAATTCTGAATTTCTGTCCTGTCCTGCCCATGAATTTCACTTACAGACAATGCCCGTAATGGCAGGGAATAAATTTCCCGCACAGCACTTTAAATCGTCGAACAGCGTCAGGTCAGGTGAGACGAATTGCAAAGAATTTTACATGAGCCATCTCCCTTTTCACTCCAATCCCTTGCTAGCCCTAAATGGATATGAGGGAGAAAGTCTTTCTCCTGACTAGCCGATAGGGAAATGGATTAGCTTGCGATAAGCTGGACTTACGTGTGCTAAAAAAGATAAATGTGATGCAATTTCCCCGAGCAAAGGCAAATTATTTGAATATGGAGGCTAACTAAAGCATAAAGAATGAGAGTTGATTTGACAGGACGCCAAGGCAAAGAACTTTTTCCTACTCCTCCTCCTCTTCCCAATGACTTTCTCTTATTCATTCGATTTCTTTTGTTCTAATTTAAATATTCGCAATAAGTCTAACTCAATGGCTCACAATAAGGAAGATTTAGCAATTCTAAAGATTGCCTCTGTTGTGGATGCGTCACAGCCAATTGAAATTCATTTGTTTTGGGCCAGTAGCTAACTAAAAACTCTTCTCCGTGAAATATCGCTCCTATACATACATCCATGCTACACATGTATATATATATATATATATACATGATATGCACATGTGTGTGTATTTGGTAGGTATAGCTTTCGTATGTGGGCAGGGTGGCTAATATTTATTTTCTCTACTATGATAGCATTGTTAGCGCTCCCTTTTACTTTGACTTTTCCCAACTTTAGTTGTTCCATATAGAGAAATGAAATTTCTTTTTCGTTTCCAATGCTGCTCACACAACGAGGGCTTTTTATTTAAGATGCTCTTTAGTCGACTTGACTCGAATGTAGTTCACTCGGCTACACTTTTCTTGTGCTTGGTTTCCCTGGCTGACTTGGTGCATGACTCGCCTTCCTAGAATTCGATGGCACAGGATTCACTGCTCCTCCAACCCATTACATGCTCTCTATGTCTGTGGAAATGTCTGTATAGAGCGTCTATGCCTACATAGACTTGTTGGCCATAAAAATAGAGCACAAATTTGTGCATTTGCTTTAGTTGCGAGACTTTTCTAATATTATCCTTCCATCCCGAGCTATACATAACTATTTCTTTTCTCGTACACATTGCAATTCATGTACACACAGTCCCAGTGACTACAGATACAAGGAGCGGAGGAGGAGAGAGAGCACACTCACACAGTCAAAGAAAATCTACGAGAGCAGGGACTCCTATAAGAAAATGATACAGAATTTTGATATGGCAAGAAAGGAACGGAAACGAGTGAAAGTGCTCCTCGTTCTGAAAGTATAAGTGCCGTGCTCCGTTAATACATTTCTTGTATGCACTCACTCATATATATATATACATGTCCGACCATATATGCCATATAGCCATATTATATGCTTATAGTGAGGGAGAAGAGGGAGGGCGATTGGATTAAGGATATCTTACAATGCTAGGAAGGCATGGCCGGCTAGATCCCTATCAACTTAATCCACTAGTCGCCTAGCAAGGAAAGTTTTAAAGTAGGACGGGGGAAGGAAGGAGAAGAAGAAGCTGTACTCGCTCTGACTTTTAATATGAAACAGAATAGACGGAGAATGTCTGCCACGCCTGGCCATGAGCTGAGGTTAGTCTAATCTCAACTTAGTCGTCCACCCATTCCATCTTCTACACAACCCCGAATATATACGCACATATTTAGATAGGTAGCTACTCTATTCCAGGGTTACCACTTTCACTCATATCCTTAAAATATAAATTACTAAATATACAAAATATTTAAAATTCAAACATTAGAAACTTAGACACAATCAATTCCCAGCTCAACTCTATTTCATGCTAAGAAAAGTTTTTTTCTACTCACAAATATGCTAGTAGCGATAATATTTAAATCAGCCTGAAAAAAGAAACCCACGATCACTGGGAATATAATAGAATTGGTTCATCTCATTTACAACGTTGGTTTTAGCGCCAAACTCAAATAATGTTGGAATGAGACTGAACTTGCGATTTTCAAAAAGTGGTCGCCCTAGAACTACAATCTTGTATACGTGCTACGGTGACTGTAGGCATGGGATGTTATAAATGCCCACACAATTCCATATGCACGTAAGAATTTCTATTGGCATTATAGTAGTGCTGTTGCGAGTGTATTTGAAGGAGCTAACTAAGTGAGTGTACAGTGTGGCGCTGTGTGGTGGGGAATTGCATTAAGGTCTATTGCTTAGCCATGGCAGTTACTTAGTTCAGGAGTAACAGGGACTACTTGCACTTCCTTTGAATTTTGCAACTCTACGACTATTTCCCAGACGAAGTTAACTGGAAGGAGGAACTGAGGAAAAAGTCCAAAGAGCCTAAAAAGCTTTTCAGAGTCGCCGGAGAAAAAAAATCATTTTTCTGGATTTCCCTTTTTTAGAGGAGGAAAGATAGTTTTGTTGCTACAAGAACATTCACTCTGGCAGCTTCTGGTTGAGGTCAAAGGAGCAGAGAGAGCGAGAGAGAGAGAGAGAGAGAGAGAGAGGAAAACTAAACAACGTTACCTCTCTCCGACAATACATTAGTAAGCCAGAGCACACAATGCTCGAGCCTCTAGTCTTACAAATTCAAAAACTAATCAATGAATGGATCGGAACTGGTAAATTGAACTGAAGAAAACAGAGCGTACGTGCCTCCCGTCTCCTCTCGCTCGCTCTCTCCACTAATTTATTGCAAAATCGGAAGAGACCACAAAGCAGGGAGGCAGTGCGGGAAGTGGATGCAGTTACACATATAAATAATATAATTGCCCCCTCCGTGTCTATAGCCGAATAGTCCTATTGTATTAACAAGAAACTTTATCAATCTCTCTCATGGACTCTGGGATTTAAAAAGAGAAAGGACACGGAGCAAGACAGTCAGTTCCACCTTTACTCGCATTTCAGTGCAGGAAGGTAGACTAGTAGTTGTGCATAGCAATTTACTTAGCCTGACTGACTATATGCGGTTACTATATACTCACTATATATTTCTAACAGCACTCACTCCTTCTTCTCTCACAAACTTTTCATTCCACATGGCCAGTCAGTCTAAACTTGACGTGCAGAGCTTTACTAAATATATATTATGCTCTCTCTCTCTCTCTCTCTCTCTCTCCTATTTTTAAGGACTGTAGCCTATAAAAAATAAAGATATATAGCTAAAGAGTTTTTGTGTAGCAGTATTTGCCGTAGGAACAATAAGTAGGTAGTGGATATATAGGGATATGGTGGATAGGTAGCAATGTTGCAAAAGTCCTATTTATTGCAGGCTGAACAAACAGTGCTACTTAGCAGAAATAAAAGCAGTTACTCGTGTTCATATTATGGTGGAACTAACTGTATTAGCAATAGTAATGCCTCTAGCACGACTTACTTAAATGAAAAGTAGTTTATATAGGGTCATCTATAGATATGTGGGATAGGAGAGAGTAGGACTATTAGAATAGAGAGAAGGAAAGAAAGGATTTTGTGGACAAGTGCAAGTGAGTTGGATGGGGAGATGTTGTTTGTCTCAGATGTTGTTTTGTTGTGGAGTGTGGACTGAGGATGGCACAGTGAATGGGTAGAAATGGCCGGGAAGGAACTAAAGGCGACTTAGTCCCACTGTACAATTTCCATTATAAAAATTGCATTTATGGTATTATTCTGGGATCCGGAATGGCGTTCGTGAATCTGTTTTGTGGCGTTTATGAGGAGTATATAGAGGGATAATTGGGACCCACTGCTGGGCTCTTATTACATCGTGGCATGCGACTCTCTCCTTCCTTGCACCACTCACACATCCATAGCCCGCCATATACCTATACTCACTGCTATAGATATAGTCTCTCTCTCTGCCCATGCACAACTCAGACATGGCTGCACAAAGAGAGAGAGAGGGACCCGAAGTCCAGTGCAATGTGCGGGCTTTGTGTTGGGGCTAGGAAACGTATTTATATTATGTGGCACAAAGGAGTCGGCTCCACTCTGCTGCCGGGCTATAGCGGGAAAAGAGTAAGTCCCCGAATAATGGAGCCTCACAATGGAGCACATATGTCTTGTATGCAGAGAAAGGAGGAATTCATGGAGGAGAAAGAGAGGCGCTAGAGTTAGGCCGTGCAAATTTCTTTTCTCCGGCCATTCCTCTCCCAGTTTACATTTTCTTTCTCTCTGACATGATATGAATGTCTTCTGTGCCTCGCCTCAGCTTAACTTTTGCTTTCTCGAAAAGATTCCCATTGCCATCACCATCCTCAGAGCCATTGCACAACAAGTACATTACATTAGATTACACATCACATCACATAAAATTACATCACATATTTACATGAAATGTCTCTCTTGGCTTCCCAGACTTTCTCCTCCACCATCACTTTCCCTTTATTTACTTTCCACTAAGCCCAAGCTATGTGCATCTCCTTTATATCTCCCTCTCCCAACTACAAACTCACTTACCTAGCTCCATCACCCACCCAAACATCCTTACTCCCATACATACATACATACATACATACATTCATACATACATACATACTAACTATCTATACCTACTCCCCATATACTTTCACAATAGACAGACACATGTTTTGTATCCTATTGTTGCTACGTCTACACTTTCTATCCTCTAACTCCTCAAATTCACCTTTCCTTTTACTTTGACTCAATTGGCTTTTCTCAACTGGACTGAACTCGTTTCGACTTTCGCTTTATTTTATGGCCACTGCTAATGTGATGTTTTGTGTCCCATCCTCACGCGATACTCTTTTCCTCAAGACAAACTTGCGCTGAAGGAAGAAGGGAAGCTAAGGAAGGAAACCACAGGAGAATGGAAATATTGCCGTGACTTGAGAACATCTTTTCGTGTTTAAACCAACCAAATAGGATATTTATTTAGGATATTAGAAACAATGCACTGGCTTCACTCCCTTACCACCAACTCTCTTTACCTCTCTCTCTCTCTCTCTCTCTTATATTATATTTTACAAATAGATATACTTATGCATATATATGTATACAATGTTTGCATATATTTGTACACAATGTATGTATATGAAATATTATACACTCTGTGAAGCTGCAGATAATATCACGTTACACGAAGCGGAAAACAAAATATTGTCGAGTGAAGGGAAAATAAACAAACATGAGAACAATTGTGAGATTACTGATAATAAAAGAGCGTAATGTTTAAAGCGAGGGTGGTGACCTTAACCCTGAACAATTCCTGTAAGTGGGCAGACTGACATGCAGTGTGTATTTTCCATTTATTTATGAAATTGGGATGAGAGAGAGAGACGAGAGAGAGAGAGAGAGAGGAGATTGGATGCTATGGATTTATGGAGGAGTCCAGTTTTGGGGTCCAGTCGAATGCAGTCAGTTATTATTATGTTTAGTTGAGGTTGGCTTAAGGCCTGTCCATGCAATGCCAAGAGGCAGTGCAGTGTCTGTGCCGAGAGACAGACAGACATTCAGGAGGAGGAAACTATGAAGCGGGAATATTATGTACATAGAAATGTGGTAGAAGTGTGGAGAGAGAGAGAGAGAGGAGCGAGGGCGATCTCCAGGAGAGCGCCTATTGTTGCCTCAGTGAAAGTGAGGGAGAAAGTGTGTTGTAGCTTTCCCTGGTTGGCATCCGCTGTGATGTTGATGTGAGACTGGAAATGAGATTATAGTGATAGTGATGTGATGGTAGAGGCAGGGAGCTGAAACGAAATTTCATAACTTTAATATAATAACTCTTCCTTCCTCTGCTGTCCGAGGAAACCACAGTGTGGAATCGAGACGACGAACAGCCACGAACTCTCTGCCTGAATATCCACTCTCTATCTACATCCTCCCTCTCTCTCTCTCTCTCTCTCCACTTATACAGCTGTTAATATACTTTATATGCAGTTACGTGGCTATACCTTCCTCCATACACTCACTCCTTGTCTTCTCACAACAAACTTCCTTCCACAAGAAATGAAAATACTAAATTCCTTTTCTAGACGTCGTCCTCTTACCAATTTCGCTCGTGTCCTTCTACTCATCTCTATGTGCAGAGACATGCATTATAAATAACAATATTTGTGCACAGTAATGTAGTAATTCTTCCTATCAGCATCTGACACGAAATATTATGGACTATTGCTTAGCAGCAGACATGAACACACATAACCCATCTCTCTACCTACTCAATTATATAGTTATATATATATATATGAGAGATAGTTTTAAAAAAAATATTTCTGAGAGACGCCATGGAAGAATTTGGATTTTCTGTGGAATATTCTGACTAATAGTGTTTCCCAGCCAGTGTCGACTGCATTGCGTGGGAAAGAGTAAAATAAGTGATGATGAGTGTGGTGGACACAGTTAGTTGCTCCAAAGAACTACTCAGAAGAAAGGAGAGAAAGTCTAAAAGAAAGAGAGAGAGAGAGTCGTCTATAAATATAAACTACATTACTGGCAGTGTGGAAAGTTGACTGGTGTATGGAAAGTGTAAAAAGTGAAGGGAAGGAAGACGCGGAGAAGTAGTAAACTAATAAAAGAGAGAAATAGCTGACTGTGAGCGAGAAGAGAAGTAAGAGAGAAAGGAGGAAAAACTTTAAAGCAAACATCAAGTTGTACAAATGGAGCGACTCGGGAAATTGTCTGGAACGCATAGAACAGAACACTACAGCATAACAGAACGTAACAGAACGTGAAGTAAAATAAAGTAACTGAACGGAACGCAGTGTCTTGTGTCTTGTCTCCTCTCCCTTCCAATTTTCTCTTTTGAATTCAACGTGTGTGCATCTCTAAACTATTATACGGCCTCATATTATTATAGTGCTGCGACGACTACTCCCACTACTCCCCACTACACACAAGACATGCACATCTCATTGTAGCCACTATAACCTAGTGGATGGATACACACATAAATAGGAAAGGACATCTCCAAAGCACATACTTCCACTATTTTTACGTACAGTGCCCACAGAAACTTATCGTCCTCTCCATGCGTTGGCTATAGGGAAGAATAAGTCCATTTCTGGCACTATGTTTAGTTATTTCCTTTTATATTATAGGAGAAAGCATTGGAAAGGAGGGCCTGAATTTCTTATTACATAAAAGTTGAGTCTTTGGATGCATAGCGGGCTATTGGTAGATGCAGTCGGAGATGTCCTGGTGCTCATCTCCACATAAAAGTCCTGTATTTATGTTGCCTACGTGCACTGTGCGCTATTTGGGAATTGAATGAACTCTCTCTTTCTGGAGTGTGGAGGAAGGGACGTGTTGTGTTGTGGTGTAGAGAGAGAGAGAGAGAGAGAGAGAGAGACATAGTTTAGTGTAGCAGTAGGACAGGAAGTCCTCCTACAATCAAACACAGCATCACATACACAAAAGACACGACAAAATAAATACGGGATCCTTGCTCCTGCTTTTCTTCTTTTCTTAACGCTACAGACGAGGGTTGTCTCCCGTCCACCAAATCATGGCCATGGTCAAAATTGGACAATATTCCTTTTATCCACCTTATTTTTCCATGCTAGATGAATGAAATCAATGTGTCCATTTTATCCCTGCAATTTTGTCCATGGGAATGGATGAAATTATAAAAAGGAATTTTGTCCAGGAGAATATGGAACCCTGCATGTGCCCACATCCACTACATTACATCATTCTCCTATAATAAACGCTCACTAAACTTACTCTCTTTCTCTCTGTGTTATGCTGGTGGTGGCTCTCACATAGTTCTATGCAAACCCGGGAGTCCTGTATAATAGCCATAGTCATATCTTTCGGTTATTTACTGACAATGCAATGGCAGAGTGTACAGGATGTGCAATTCCGGAGCCACTACTAACCACATCGCCACATCACACACTTTTCTATTCTGCCCGTTGACATTAGAGCCCAAGGAGTGCTCGTGTAGTGCCAATGTATAGACATAGGCTCGTCGTTTGCGAACCGGCCCATCATACCCAAGCAGCAAAAGTAAGCCGGCAGCAGTATGGGCCAATGCCCGGCAAAACTACTGGACCAGTGCCTGCTTTGG
>JAAAYG020004883.1:0-28445 GCA_009936455.2 Tomocerus minor
ATCATCGATTTTTGGAGTAAATCATCGATTTTTCACCTCCGCTACTTTGTTACAGCCGTTTTTGCAATGGTTTATTAGAGAAAAGAGACAATTGCCGCAATTCCACTAGTTAAAACCCTAGTTAGATGCAGAGAAAAAATACTGTCATGCTGTTAGGAAAATTAAAGCTCCAAGGATGCTTTTAATAGCGACCTGAAGACATTTTCAAATGCTTTACGGCAAAATTGTTTTTATACTCAGCTGTCACACAGATAAAAGTATGTTATAGGATATACAGGCTCTAAACTGAACAATGCAGATGGACTTTGTGTATATGTACCAGAGACACATGTTTCATCCTAATAGAAATCCGACTCAAGACTTAGGAATCTAACAGCATGCATAGCATAATTGTATTCAAGAATAATTAACACAATGCCACAGTGTAAAAATGATGTTGTTAATCGATAGAGCGGATAATAATGTAGATTTGCATGCCGAAAAATCCAATGCGACATGATAGGTTGCAGTAGGGCAGTAAGTAAGTCATATGTGTGTAGTGCAATGTGCAGAAGATAGATTAAGAGCTTAGAGTGGTGCATAGTTTACATGCATTAGCATAATATTCTCCTATCGTGTAAATAACCTGTCTGCATGAAGGGGAATTGAAGAGTTAATAGATATGAATGCATTATTAGAATTCACTGACTACTGCACTACAACTTACGTCTACAATCCTCTCATTCAAAGCAAAGAGTAGTATTTAATAAGATAACAAATGAATTGCACTATTATCTGAGTCATGAAGTGGAATTTAATACTCATAAAATGTATGAGGAGAACAAGGCAGAATTATGCTTGCTACTAGACAATGGGCTACAATGACTTGTGTACTTTGTTCAACAGAATTTGTTTTGCATCCGTTGTCTTTGTCTTGCTCTTGTATTGGATTACATTTTGCATTACGTGTATGTTTGTGTATCTCTACTATAGCCTGCTACCCCTCCTCAGCACTCACTCACTCACTCACTCATTCAACTAATATAGTAATGCTTAGCTTTCGCCTGAATTTCAAGAGTTCGTCTCACTGCATTTGATCTGTTGCTGTGCAGTTGTGCATTGCACTGCATTTTTTCTCCTGTTCAGTGTGTAATGCAATTTTCTGCGAGTAGCGTTTATGCACACGAAGTAGGTAGCTAAGGACTTATAAGATCAGAGCTATCTCCTTTTTAAAAAAAATCTTGCATTGTACTTAGGATTCGTCTGGTCCACACCTAGTTCTACTACTGTTGATTCTCATATACATATATATATATATTAGTGTGTAGACATATGTGTGGAAGAAGATAATGATGTTGTGGTAGCTAAAGATTAAATGTATCAGTGAGCTAGTAGGTACAGCTATAATATTATGGGCAAACAAATACTAGAACAGAATGTACATAAATGTATGTAGGTAATAAAATGTTTGTTGCAGTTTCCGTGCTGATGTTGATGTTCAGTTTACCTACAGTATATCTAACGTAACCCAAAAACCTCTTTCTGTCATCAAAACACTTTTATATTATGGTGTGTAGGAAGGCTTTCATTTATTGAGTTAATTTTAAAAAGATCTTTGAGAATTTCTAAGTATACGACAGTGCAAGTAAGGGACTGTCCCCATCCATCCTGTCCTATATAAGTAGGATATATAAACCAAAGAAAAATCATTGCGAGAGAATTGATTGTACTGAGCATGGCTACATTTCATGCATTCTAGCCCAGTGCTAGTTATGGCGAGCCTTTATTACGATGACATGGCTCTCTTTGACAAAAGTGATAGTCTGTCTGCGAAGATTTCGAGTGCAAGCATAATTGAGAGCATCCAACGGATTCACTGCATATATACTCCTCAGCTTTATGTCTTCCCCACCAAGTCAGACATGACGTCGACTCTCCATTTATGTATTTATACATAGTAAAGTAAATATAGAGCGATATTTATGTATTTGTTGCTCGTTCGTAATAAAGTAGAATTATCAGGAGTGGAGAAATGATGAATCAACTATTGTGCATTGTACTAGCTAGATAGATTTACGATAAGTTTATTAGCAAAGCCACCTGCTATATATGTGCAAGAGGCTGTCAAATCAATTGTGTCAACTTAGCTGTTCTTCTGCACGAATAATAGTGTCTGTAATTAATAATGTGCACTAATGCACGGAATCTCTAGTAACGAACGCCGCACTTGATCATCAACTCATTTTATGCAAATAAAACACGATTGAGAATGTCACTCCTGATAAGCATTTGTTTTGCCGTGCTTAATCTTGTATTCATTTGCAATGCTAGCTTTTTTTCTTAGTTGGTGTTAGCACAATAAATAAATTATTAGACACTGCCACAGACAAAGTATATGACATTTTGATTAATTTCCAAGGCAAGTGCAATCTGAAGCAAGGATTTAATTCTCTTCTATTTACAAACTGAGTGATAGTTGATTAAGTGCTGAGATTTCCTTTCGCATGTGTATCTTGTAGCCGTTACAGTTACACGAGTAGCATGACTGTGATACATATCCTAGGAAAATGCTGATCTACTCAGGTGTCACGCTTAAACTCACTTTAAGCATAGGTAGGTAGGATAAATTGTGTATGCACGTAATAATATTTATTGGAGGTAGCTAGTAGACAGATAAGCAACAGGGCGAATATCCAGCAGCTATGAATGAGCTACCTATCTATGCACTTTACATTATAAAGTTAAGGAACACAGATCTACCTGCTGCTCTGCACTCGTAAAGGTTACAGGTTTTTGTTGGACAGTGAGCGAAAGGCAAGTAGGTAGTTTACAGTCGAGTCGAGTCTAGTCGAGTGATTTAATGCATTCATATAGATAGAGACGCGTATACATATGTAACAGTCGGTATTAACTTTGTTAGCAATAATGCAAATGAGCTCTCCCTACTTTATATCTACAGATTCCCCTATTCATTGCCAGTTGAACATTTAGACATAAATGACAACTGAGATTTCTGTAACAACTGCTGCCAATTTCATTGGATTGCAATGTAAACCGAAAGATTGTCCTTTCGCTTCTCTCTCACTTTTCTTTTTCACTTTGATCTGATCTGTCTCTCTCACGGCATAATAGAATGCATTCTCTGCGGATTCCCATTTATTTATTCTATGTACTGTGGCTAAAGAATACTCAGAAATTAATGCACGGACTCTATCTACACAATGATACAATGCGTATAATAAAAAGCTCCGATCTGATATGCTATAGTAGTTAATGCAAACCAACAATGAAACGGAATAATAATAGAGTTTTAAATTTTATAGTGCACATGAGTTAGATTAGAGAGTCTTTCCAACTCTCAATGCCGAATTCTCTAAGCTAATGACATTTCATGTGAGCTGTACTTAAAATGAGCTCATTTATTTAGTATGGACGTACCTATGTAGTAGCAATGGATAATAGCGAGAGTGACTGTTGGTGACAAAGGAAATAAATGTAGCAAACTAAATATAATAACAAACAAGAGAGGAGATAGTGCAGGAATATTAATCAATAAAAATCCTTTCTTTCTTCAGTAGTCTAAAAGTAATGTCATGCATGCATTTAATGGTGATTACTAGTTACAAAGCAACTTGTTACTAACTGTCTTTTATAGTAGAGGATTGGAGCAGATGTCTCTGTACATGTCCTCTCAAACGTTAACGAATGATTATTCTGTTGTAACTCCTGACCAAATCATTCATTTCAACGACGTTAGTTATAATACTCCCATTAACAGTTGGGACGTCGATTTTATTCATTCTACTCATCCTTGTTGTCTTATAATTCCATGAAATTAGTTTCCTTCATTCTATATACTTAGCCTTACAAAGCGGATCATTTTGTTCACGACGCTGTGCTACGTTCTCTGTTTGCTCCCCCAAACGTATTTATACACTTTCATTCTTATGTACTAACCTAATTGTTTCAATGATACAATGCTACTGTGATTCTCAAGCATAGAGTCATTATCATGTAAATGGCGGCACTATGAGCAATTCTAGTCGAGAGTCGAGTCGGACTCAAGAGGAGACTAATAGTAGGCAGGCAAAAATGGAATGATGCCCCACGAAAATATCCACAAAATACACAGAACACTCTGATCTGAATTATGTAATTGTGCACAATGAGTCGGAAAATGGGGTAATTCTGACTCAGACGATCTAATTGCCAGTTTCTCTCTTTTACTCAGTAAATGTAACCAAAAATGTATAATTTCACAAATGAAGTAGCACATTAAACAGGTCATTGTACACAATGACATGAATACGTACGTTAGATAACGTTGCCATTGTAAAAATCTTTGAAAATAGAATTCTGTTCTATGCAATCTTACTAAAAAAGAGAGTTAAGATACAGAAAATGGGGCAAAAAGCACTAAAATTCGAGTTACGTCCTTCGGTGGGAGTTGTAGGCAGGAGAATTACCTACCCCAAAAATTATAGCAAGCCAGGGATATAATTGCAGTTTACATTGCTGATCCATATTTATAACAGCATCAATTTTCAGAGTAGAATATTTGTAGTTATACTAGATAGATAGCTATTAAAGAGCCCAAAGCCCATCCAGCTATTAGAAGATAATTTGATGTATATGGAATCGGAAGGGCAACGACATGGAAAATTCATGCAATTGCTACTCTTTTAGTGTATATAATAATGAAACATATTGGGTTCATGCGCAGAGTGTAAACATGATGGGAGAGGGGTGGGGCGTGGGGGGGGGGGATGGTTGGACATCAATATTTTATTATAATTTGGAATAATCCTCAAAATTCAATTATTTTTGCTGTCAGTGTTGAGCAATTGGCTTCTGCTCTAATTATAAACAAGATCGTCAGGAGGATATTTTAAAGGACATTGGCACAATTGACTGCCATAAATCGGTCATATATCATATAGAAACATACGAAATCAATGCATTACATAGTTTTTGCACTAATAATTATTAGCAAATAATGGATGGTAGGTAGCTGTGGGCGTCTGTTCGAAATCCTAAATTTAATAAGTGCATTCATTATAAAGTAATAAAAGCAAATGTAGTGTTATGAAAATCAAATGATTTATGAGTGTAGGTAGAGTTAAAAATGGCTGTAGGTTGTGACTGGATGTAAGTAGGCCCATAGTGCATAATATAATATGATTATTACTTAGTGGAAGTACATGAATGTGTCTAGTCTGTTGCAATTGAAAAATGGAGGTAGAATGTCTGACTGCGTAGTGCGGAGTAGCTTAGCTGAGCTCGTATTGAAAATTGAAATGCAAAGGCAATAAAATGTATATTTGTATTTATTGTGAGTTGATGTTGGTATGCAGTGTATAAAATATTGTTTTTTCTATTGAATTACAGAGTTATCGTCAGAGTCGTGCATCGCAGCATCCGTACAACTCCCAAAGCAAGAAGCGGCATGAAACAATGAAGGAGATCGGCGGTACACAGTCTGTAGACACTCAGCCGTTTTATTATCTCCACCACCAAGTATGTCACATTGGTTACGGTTATTAATCCTTTCTAGGTACACATGAAGAGAAGATGAGCTGTGTGAGCTCATTCCGCCACTTGGCCTGGCTCTTCTTTGCTTGGCAATGGCATTACTAATTTTCGTTAGCTTACTGCAAGTGAGTGTGCAAAGTCCAACTCTAGCAAATTGAGTGTAGACGAGAAGATAGGAGAGATGATTGGAAGGAAGAGAGGCTGGCTCAGAGATGGTACTCGTCGAGAGGTACTTATTAGATTACATATTAGAGGAACGCTCTTTTTCAGTCCCTCAGACACTCACTCATGTGGCTTTGCACATAATAAGAGCGTGAGTGGAGGTGAATGTGTGTATCATGGGCATTGCACGGACTTTAATACTTTGTACCTATTGTTAATGAGCACGTAGGAACATGTGTATCATCCTTTCTCATTGTCAGACCTACAAAAGTCACATGGAATTCAACTGAGCAATAAAGAAATAAATGGAAAAAATAGGCAGAGAACTTCATTCTGCCTCCCTAATCTTAAGTAGACATTACTCACCAAACCCATAGCAATAATATTTAGTGAGCCAAGTGACCGAGTGTGCAATTCTACTCATAAGGAGATAGAGAAAGAGAGACAACTAGTAGAAATTCTCATCTCCCCTGTTGCTTCGTAGGCTATTTAGATATATCTATCCCACACCCACAATTAGCCTACCTACCTACATGCAATAAATACACTCTTCGTCAATTCAATCAAAACTTGCGAGATTTCATGTGCACTTTGAAGTTTGAAGATGTGAGACGAGAGAGGATATCACTGCTTGCTTGGCATTATGCGTATAGTGTAGATCATGTCATGTCTAATAGGCTAGGCACTTCTACTAAACGGCCAGGTTGTTTACTAGTGGAAAAGAGAGGGAAATGCAAGCCAGAGTCACAATCAGCCAAGCATGAGTCTCCACTCCGTCACGAGCAAACAAATAAAAGTTTTGATATGGGATTTAATTGCTGGGAAAGCTCACGAAATTCTTGTACAATATTAACATATGCCCACAGTTGTGGTTAATCATTTTGGGACGGAGGAGACGAGAGGATCCGTATCTATCTATGGCTCAAGGGTTAACCTGAGATTAGAATGCATGAAATTAATCTAACAATGTATAACGTCCATTGGGAGTCCCATTTCCAATTTAACTTCTTAGCCTCGGACTACCGCAGGCATCGGCCCATACCTAATTCAACGAGTAAAAGCCTAATCCAAGATGGCCAATTCAGATTAATAAATATACACATTAGTCTCATGTACTGTACTTTCAGTACTTTGTCTAAATAACTTTCAACTATACACAAAACTAATCACGCATGTAACTACACTCTTTTCTTAATCATACAAAACTCAAGTATTTTTATACGAGCGACTGCATTATTATTACATGCAGCATACAGGAAACTTCAATAGCATGCCTGTCACACAAGTGCACTAACATCAGTATTCCGACTCTGATATCTGCCATATTTATATTATGCTCTTTTTCTAACTTTGAAAACAATGTTAGTAAACCGCATATTGAGATTTCCCTCAAACTAAAGCAAAAAGGGAAGGTGAATCCCAGATCGTCTTATGAACATTCACATGACGTACAAAGATATTATTATTATCATATTATTTTACATACCTACATATGCAATGAATATAAACAAACTCTGTGATTAGGAGGCAGAACCACGTTCAACCTTATAAAAAGCCATCTCAGCCCATAATAATGTATGCATTCTAACTACACATGATGATGACACATGACAAACATCATGCACATATAGACGCTACATGCACACATAATAATAGTTCACCTTCCTCATAAAAATCAGTGCCTCGACAATGTCATGTTTAAAGATGAGATTTAGCAGGTTAAAGCAAAAATATGAAGTCTTGCTGCACATAAATATTTCTTATTAAATACAAGATCTCTTTTATGCCCTGACTTGTCGATAACAAAGCCTCCGCCTTTTATGTTTTCTAACCAGACATTGCCCTAGGTACCTAAGAAACCCATAACTTTACTTTTCCCAATTTTTCAACTAGTTCAAATGAAATGTACTCTTGTGCTTAACGTACTTTTCAAGCATTTGCTAATGACGTCTCTGTTTCAACAAATGGAAATCGATTTTTAACTCCGGCTTTTTTCTTGGCATTAGCAATTCGTAGAAATTGAGCATAATATGAAAGTCAAATGAAAAGTTTCTATACTTTGTTTGGTGTATTTTCCAAAATGAGAATTAATTGGATAGAATGTAAAACAATTTGAACTTAATATCAAAGCCAGTAATTATTTTAAAATATCTTGAAATAAATATAACTATGTGTAGATTTGTATTCTATACAAATATGTGCATTGGTTATAATTGTCTACATTATTTTATACATTCGGGTACATTTTCTACTTGGTTATTATGTTCTAATACCTATAAGATATGGCTTTATTTTATCTGTTGGTTGCATTAATAATTCTGGCCGAATCTCCCATGAAAATAAAGATAGAGCAGGTCGTAGCTCTCAATTCTCCAAGTTAAAGTCAAAAAAAGTGTCTACCTGACTTGGCTGTTTAATCAGAAATGTGTAAATTAGCTCGGCAATTGCATATAAATGTCTTTGAATATGAAAATATGATAAATGAAGAAGCGAGTGACAAGGAATGAACTTGCAACAAGATCTTGTCAGTCGCCTTCTGTTGTGCTAATTCTCACAAGAAAGCAACTAGTGATGTTTTGAATAAAAATGAAATAAAGTCTGAATAGTGGGATAGATAGAAGTGTAAGAAAATTAAAGGCCTAGTCTCAGTGAGTAGAAAATATTTAATGGGATAGACATAAAACGATAAAGTGAAGTATCTGAGAATACAATCAGACTGTCAGAGTTAGTGTTGGATGGAGAGCAGAGACAGAGGATTTTACGAGATGAGAATGAGATTGGATCGTAGTAAATAGAATCGAATTATATTAGTTATCTAGGTAGCTCTATGGGATGAATGTATCTTGTATCATTATTTTACCGACGGAGTTGTTTTAAATAGTTGACTTTCGTTAGTATGCCACTGCCAGAGGTCTGCACTACTTATTGCACTTACCAATCTCTCTGTATGTTTATTAGCGTTTATGAAATTAGTTGGAGACCTAATACTGTAACAGCATTGCATTAGCAGCAATAAGATGCCTACACGAGATATCCACCCAATAGTA
This sequence comes from Tomocerus minor, assembly GCA_009936455.2. NCBI lineage: Eukaryota > Metazoa > Arthropoda > Collembola > Entomobryomorpha > Tomoceridae > Tomocerus > Tomocerus minor. Next base: position 8,721 of record JAAAYG020004883.1, read on the forward strand.
AATGTAAGAAATAAGTAAGAATCCAAGACATATCTATATCTATGTGCGAATAGTGAGTGTCGGTAGAGCGTTTGGTGAAAAGTCAGGTGCTAGATTATTAGTATTAAATTATGATAGTAATAGCTAATAATAATAATATTATTATAAGGAGTAATAAAAGTAGAAATGGTAAATAGATTGCAGATTGGTTAGCATGAAGAGGGAGATGTAGATAAGAAGAAGTGTAGCACAGGTCTGCAGAGTGTACAGGTATGTGCCACACAATTGCAATGAATTGGCGGACGGAGAGATGGAAATGAGTGGATGGAGTACAAGTCTCGTATGAACTGTCTCTCTCGCACACTTGTGATTTTTGATTTGACGATAAAGTTAGAGGAATTGAACTAGGTCAACGATTTACAGTCGAAAGTTGAGACCGAAACTATTATAAAAACAGTTGGGTATTATTAGATATGGTAATGTTTACCTATGTACCTAACTCTAAATAAATATAGTATTGATCTGTATCCAATTGTTGTAGACAGAGAATGGAATGCCATGCCAAGTGAATTGAATAGCCATATCTCCATTAGAGTTGATTATTTGTACACGTTTAAAGCACTTAGCAATAAGTAGCTCTGTTTGTGCACTTCATATGGATAGATCTTTGGTTTAAGGACTTGCCCAACCAACCAACACTTTCTCTTACTCTACTTATGAATGACATATTATTTATTCTTCTGTGATTTAGTATGGAGGCTCGGCTTTGGAAACTCTGCCAGAAGGAGATAGCGAAGACGAATGCAGCGAGACGGAAGACATCTCCGAAAATGGGCACCCAGCGACCACTTCTTGCTCGAGCCAAGCTTCTGAGGAGATCCTAGGCAGCAGCTCTGTCCTCGACACCACCAGCAACTGCGACAGCCAAGCTCTCAGCAGACAGGACTCGGAGGATGAGAGAATCAAAATCGTTACCCTCGAAGCCATCATTTGTCAATTGAGAGATGAGTTGCGGGAATGTAAAGATCAAAATGAGCTCTTGGAATTCAGACTGTTGGAAATGGAAGAGTTTGGATCATCCACCGCTCAGGTACTCACTCTTCAATTCATCCATTATAAAAACCTGGATCTATACAATACTCCAAATGTTCCTTCGCAACTCATTATGCCCCTTTACATTTATAAATACCCTATCCACTTTTCATTTCCACTTCACTTCTTAGAAAAGAAGAAAATTTCAAATTTCACTAGCATAAATTTCTTGCGAAGATTCTTCAAAGAATTAAATTATTAAAGATGGCTTATATATAGCCAATTAAGGGATTAAAAAAGACGCAATTGAGTTTTTATTCATTTCTTCTTGCTGTAGAAAGAGATAATTGCATAGCTGTACAGTTTTTAATTGCTACAACGAACGTCATTTGATAAGAATAAATTCTTTCTCGTTCTTATCTCTGCTATTATGATGACTTGTACTTCAATGCATACAATATTTGATTTTTTAAACAAGCTTTTTGAGTGCCATTCAAATGTTATGGTTCGATGTACCTTACGCATGGTAATTGAAGAGAGTTGAGCGGAGAGAACTATTTAGTTATCATGGCGTTTTAATTGTGTTCGTACCTACATAGATATTTAAGTGGCAGGTTTTTGTCACTTTATCTTTCGAAGCATCCGCAAGGCAGTTGCACTTGCAATTATTTTCTACAATGTCGCCTGTGGTTGTTTTTCCCCTAGGTTGGAAGCAGTAGATCAAAGGTGGCCCAGAATTCTAACGAAGGTAGCAATTGCCCAGAGGTAGCGACGTACATCGCGGAAGTACCAGCGGAAGTCACGGTAAGGGACTCGGATAATGGATGATGTGCTACTATAATTATTAGTTTAATCACGCCTAATTACTGGTAGCTAAAGCCCTCTTTGTTTTAATTATACAGTATTGTCTTTCTGTGTCTTTCGTTTTCTCTGAGCATTTCTGCTCGTAGTAGATTGGTCGTATAGGAGTGTCTTTCGCTCTCTGCCTGCCTCTGCTACTCATCTTCCTTTCTTCTCTTTCTAGTCCTCACTCTTCTTGGCTTAATAATTGCCATTCACCTTCACTCATATTTACATTAATGCATTATGTCTATATGGCTAGCTAATTACTCCGCTCGAATGTCCCATTGTTCATTCCTAATGATTCTGATCTGAGTGACTATCTGTATTAGCACGTGTGAGTGAACCAATCAGAGCTCCATCCCTTTTTATGCTAAATTCCTGTGTGCACTGATGTTCCTTAATCAAGCTGTGCTTTCCTTCAATTCAGTCGTCGTACCTACGCAAAACATGCAAATACTATCAACTGAACTGAAAGTATAATCAATCAGCTAGGAAATCCATTGTGGCTTTAGAGTGGAGCTAATGAATACCCAAGCCATAATAACCAGTCACATCTTCCTTTAAACGGATGTGTAGCTATACTTAATCAATATAATTTACTTGACCACTTATTCGTTTTTTGCAAAATTACTTTCCTTTTGTAATAAACGATGAACAATTTTATTAGAGAGGATATTATTACATTATGCATGCATCTATGTATCTCCATTAAATGCTTCTACTCTATCTAACACTGATATCCATGTTCCCACTAAATAATAAATCAACGTAATCTACCCACTCTCATTTGTAGTTTGTTTTCCACTACGTGTCGTGTACTTTGTTAGGTATACCATAATGTAATACGTGATTTACATCATTAGCATACCAATTTACTGGCTGACACAAAAATCCGTACACATTCTGATAAACTAACAACGATCCCTGCATTAGTAAAACAAATTCTCAACGCTCAACTAACTATGCGGAATATAAATATAGCATTCAGGATAACACACAGCACTTTAGCTGTTAACAGCATTTTCACGCAAAAGATAATCTAAAACACGATACTGCACGCAGATGGATAATTTAAATAAGTAGCTCAAACGTCTAAATTTATTTAGATACAAACTCAAATGGAAATTGCAATGGGAATCTCAAAGAGAGACATATTTCGCATGTTTGATGCCTTTTAAGTCAAAACATTATTTTGTAGCAATAATACACGATTGGCGTAAAGAGGCTTCGGTCTACACTGAGGTTTCTCGCACGTTTAACGCTAGCACCTACTTTCATCTCATCCGCATCCTAAAAGACTCTGTCTGAGCTCCTAGCTGTCTCCTTTACTCCAGTTTTTTTTAGATATACCTCCCCAGACAGAATCTATTTAGCATTTAGTTTTCATGCTATGTGAATTCATAGCAGTAATAGTAGATTTTGAAATTGCACAAAACCCTCAATTACAAATTATGTTATTCATTAGGCTCATTTCAACTGTTGAACTTTCAGAAAGTGCTTGGATATGCTTCCTGGGCTATGATACCTTCCTGGGGTCAGTCACTGTAGCGAGTTAAAACAGATAATTAATAACTGACATTAACATTGTTCACATTTTAAATGTCCTGAAAAACGTATGACAATTTCATGTTTTCAAACTAATCAGATATTTAAACATAGTTACACTACCCTTTATTTAATGCCTCGAAGATTTCATTTTTAGATCTGACAAATGACATCGGTATTTGTTAGCACTGGTGGTGTTGGTTTGGTTGCTTATTGATTTCTGATGCTTTTCATAGAACTTAAGCTATTTTTTGAAACCGGTTGAATGTAAATGAAGATTTGCGCTTATTTTCCATTCGTTTAATTTTAAAGTGTATAACGGAAGTAAGACTTAAGCAGAATATTTTCATGGTTTCTTATTGAAATAGTTCTAATGGCCATTAACATGAAATTTTGCTCATTGTTTTGCTTCCGGCATGCATAAAATTATGTCAGCTCTCATATAAGGTGTGATGAATATTATTGGCTACATACGATTTGAAATTACAATTTGCGTATATTTTGTGGTTGTGGTAGGCTCCGGCGGATTTCGAGAGCAGTAACAGTCATGCGAGTGTAACGGAGTCCCGAAGTTCATGTAGCGATTGTTCGGAAAGTCTGTCTTTACAAGAAAGTGGTATATTTGACAGTCAGTCTCAGGAAGACTCCTACGGCGCGGCTGGATGTCAAACGGATATTAGTCGAGAGCTGGTGACTCTGACTTCTCAGATCGAAGGTTTGGTCTTAAGATTTAGCGAGGGTTCTTCCGGATTAGGAGATAAAGCGGAAGAGCCATGTAAAGGAGAAAGTGGCAGTAGCAACCGAATTAAGAGCAAATTAAGGACGAGTCAAGACTTGGCAATTGAGTTGCAATCTTGTCGTCAGCGAATTCAGGACTTTGAACGCCGACTTAATCAATTTACAGATATACGATACATTTACACGCTGGAAGACAAAGTAAACAATCTGGTAAGAGATAACCAGCGCCTGCAAGAAGAGCGAACGGAATTGGAGGAATCTGAAAATGACAGCAGGCACCAATGCCAAAGGTGAGAAAAGTTTGAATAATTTCTAGGAACAGGAAATCCCTTTTTCTCGTCTACTGAAATTTTAACGGGAGGAAAGTAGTAAATGAAGTTCGAAGAGATAAGTAGGAGTTTTCTTTAGCAAGCTCTGACATTGATTAAAATATTGCACAGGAAAGTTTTGCAAAAATTATGAGAGGCCTGCTATGCTATTCATGTATTCCTGATTTAGTTGTACCCCATATGGGATGATGCCTTTATATTTTGCTTTATAGTACAAGAATCAGGAGCTGAGTTGCAAAACCTAAAGTCCAAGTACCTTCCACACTAATAATGTTGTTTATGCAAACACTCAAGTTTCAAAGGGGTAAATAGTTTATTAGTTTTTAGCTACTTATTAGCGCTGCTGTTGCTGGCTGAACCACCATGGTCTGCCTAATAATTAAAGTAGCCTAGTAAATAATGTATCTGCATATAAAAGAATATATTAGAAGTTTTTAGAGGATATGTCACGACTTGGTAAAATGAGTTAGAGCATATAGACATTGAGTCGCGAAAAGAATGGGATTGGAAAGTGTAGGTAGCTGTTTTAAGTAGGAAGGAGAGAGAGAGAGAGGAGTGTTGGTAATAATGGCGAGTGTAGGTCGACAACGAAAGGACAGTTTGCGAGAGAAAATGAAATGTGTCTGATGTTGATGTTAATGAGGGTGGAATAATTTAACAGGCTGGAGGAGAAAATGGTGCACTTGCGACAGAAGAAGGCAATTCTGCAAAATCAGCTGTCAAACGAAAAGAGATTCATCGAACAACTTCGGATGAAGATTCTTCAGCTGCAGGAGAGAGAAGAAGACCTCTGCTCTCAAATCAGTCGCATCGAAGCTTTGGTGCAAAGCTACGAGCAACGAAATTTCGAATTGGAAGAATCGTGCATTGAGATGAAATGCTCAGTTCAATTTGTTGTACATTCCATACCCATATTTGTCTTGTGTTATTTATGGTCTCTCCTGAGAAATCTTGAGGTGGAGTCTCAAGGCACAAATTTATTCATAGCATTTCCCTCGAGTAAATTAAATCTACTCCCAGTCATTTCTCCGTCCTCCTTGTGTCCGAGCGTTGTGTCAAGAAAGCACAAACTAGTGGAGATCCCGTCACCACAACCCACTCTGAAAAAACTTCGCTGTATAGCGGAAGAGGATGAGGAGGAGAACGAGTCTGAGGATCACAGCTGTGTGCATTGTCACAAAAAAGCCACCGCGGCCACAGCTACTCAAGTCATTGATACTTATTCACAGACCAGTGATGAATTATGGAAGACGTTCGTTGAGCACCTTGTTTCTATTCAACGGAAAGAATGGAAAAAGGTGGAAAAGTTTTTACGGAAGAAAATCGAATTTCTCGAGTGTGATATTGACAAATATCAAGACATCTTTGACCAGGAGCGTTGCAAACTCGTCGAAAACTACGAGTCTCAACTGGCCGACAAAGAAGCAGTCCTCAGAGAAAACCAAGAGTGCTTAAAGGAACATAAAGTCCTGCAGGAGAAATGGGACAACCTTGTAAGAGAGTTGGAACAATTCGCAGTTTATCTAGGAAGGAATCTGATGACGGACGACGGACCTTCCACAGGTGCCGAAAAATTCCCGCTTCCACCCGACGTCCCTCAAATCACAACCGATCAAGAGATAGAAGTTGCGGAAGGAGATTCTGTCACCGCTGTGGAAAAATGTCTTCTTTTCCCATCTTCCGCCTTGTCTCTGGCCAGTGAAATGGAAACGGAGGCGGGACGGAGGCTGCGGGTTGAGCTGGAGAGCGTGGGTCAGAACAGCCACACGAGCGAATTGATTTCGAAACTCCTGCAAGGATTCTGTGAACAATGGAATTTGCTGGAGAGCCGGGAGAAGCAGCTCTTGGATGAGAATGATCGATTAAAAGCGGAAATCGCCGAAGGCCCTCTGAAGAACAGCAGCGTTCGGGACGCTGACAAAACGCTGATTGGCTATTTGACGGAGGAGAACAACAGGTTGCAGACGCTGCTGGCAGACCAGGAGAAGGTGTGGGGCAGAGTCAAGGAACTCGAAGAAGACAACGAGAAACTTCGAACTGAGCTCGGGAGCACTAACGTCTCTTTGCGGAAGAGGCTGGATGAGACTCAGTCCGCTGAAAAGGAAATGAGAAATCGGATTGAGGAGCTGGAGCAAAGTGAATCTCATTGGAAAGAAATGACATTACAGCTGGAGAAGAAAGACAAAAAAGCTCTCGAAAGGATCCATCAACTCAGGGAGGAAATTCAGTTCCTCCGAAATAAATGCTGTCAGCTCCAAGATGAGCTCGACTTAAAACTCGGGAGGGAGAATAAGTACAAAAATGAAATACAACTTATCTCGAACAAACTTAAGGCGAGCACTCTGGAGTTGGAGGAAAAGGAAAGCCATTTAGAGAGCAGCCAAATCTGCGCCCAAGCTCAGGTCTCTTTTACATCTCTTCTTTCCCAAACTCATCTTCCCCCTCAAACATCGCTCTCTATTACGTTTTCCATCCTTCCTTGCCCTCCTAACAAAGACTAATGGAGACAGACTCCTCGACTCATTCATTCATGACATCCTCATTCCATACACTTGCACATTCTCAACCCAACTACTTTAGTAACTCACTCACAGTCCTCTGCACTGATTGCTAGCGATGTCTACATCATCACCAGGATCATCCTAACCTCCCCGGAATAAAAATGCACGTCCGTCTTAATCATTGGATTATGGCAGTGCATTATGCCATCCTTATCTTTTTTTCATAGCCCCTTAAAACCCATTCACAATTTCCGTTTATAGTTATACATGAGAGTTTGGCCATATGATGGTTAGCTAAGCATATCCTCAGGAATGTCACAGGAAAACCTAAAGAGAAGTCTTCCTTTATTTAGACGCATTGTCAATTCTAACTGTACTTACACGCGTAGTCACATTACATAGTGTAGTCTAAGATGATTTTATGCTAAATAACAATTGCAGATCGCAAAACTGAGGAGTCAGCTCAATGAAGTACATCAACAGTTCACAGATACCGAATGCTCCAATGGAATGCTTCGTGAAGAGGTCATTTATCTTGAAGTAAGTAATTTATCAACCTTTTAGTTAAATAGAATAGAAAGAATCGACAATAAGGATATTTTACTTCACTATACGATTACACTTGATAAATTGGAACACCGACGGTAAAAGTTATTACTTAATGAACAAGCAGCGCACTTTATTTGTGTGAGAGTTAAGCCATACCCTACAACAACGAAATAAGCTCTTGGGATTTACTTCAGACATATGTTAGTAGTTACATTCTTCAAAATTCTACTGCAATAGAAAAATCCATATTTTAATGGCAGTGTTTTAGGTAATTGTTGTGGTAAATGCGCATCAAGGGGCGTCCTAACAATTTGCTATTTGATATGATATCGTTGTAGCTATATTATTACCTAAAGAGTACCGTTACCTAAAGAATTGCAAGAAATTGTAGAATATGACATAAAACCATCTTCCTCAAAGTGAAAAGTAACTGCATATCGCAGATCATTTGGATTTAATTGGCAAAATTCCAACATTAACGTGATATTTATGTATTTGACGGCCACCTGTCTTATTGGTAGACTTGTATATACTTCTTGAACTGAAGAGATGTAATAAAATTTCAAGTACTGTTCAGGGATCCGTGTGATTTACAAAATTGGTCTTACATAAATTCCATTGGTATCTTTGTATGAGAACCAAACAAGATATAAAGATTATTTAATAATCTTGAAGGCCGGCATAGATTGTAGGATGAAGGATCAATTGTCTGTGTCATTTCCCAAATAAATGTACTGAAAATGTAAAAGACTAAAGTCAAAACATGAATGAGAAATGAAGGAAATATTGTTACTCGTAAAAACATGACAGCTCCAGATTTTGAGCACACACTTGGCGATTATGCTATTTAATTTAAGCACTACAATAATACCTTTAACATGCATCACTACAAAATGTGGGTCTACCCCAGAAGAATCTTTTTCAAGGAATCTAAGACTCTACAAGATTTTGTTCGTCGTGCTGTCATGCAGCATAAAAAATTATAATAAGGTCACGAACACATGTAACTGTCTTCAATTTAAAATATTTCTGTAAAAGATTGAGCTTTAGTGTTTTCTTAAGAGAACATTCTAGAGATAACCAAAATTGATTTTCGTTCTATTTCAAGCATAATGATGGAATTTTATTAGATTTAAATGGCCATTATCACGACAAATTTTAACAGACTATGCTGTGAATGTGAAGAGAGGCGCAGAATTCCTTCCTGATAGAGTTTGCGAGACGTGTGTCTATGTGTATCCTTATGTTAGGGATATAAAGTGACTCCTCTCACTTGTTTGTTTATAATAATAATAATAATAATAATGTTGGATAGAGCCGTGTTGCTGCTAGATAGTTACAGCTAATGCAGTCTTTTCACTACTGACGTAATCAAGTGATCTCTACACTACTTCCGCCTGTCCTAAGTAAAAGCCTACTAATTGACAGAGACAGTGAGTCGTAAGCAATGTTCTTCGACGAGGTTTGAGTATGGATTGATGCAATTAGCTAATGAGACTGCAATTGCAATTCCTACTAAGACGTGTAGAGTTAATGGATTTGCGTTGAATTATTTATTAGTTTTAGAAGCGTCTTAGCTCATTCCTCCCGAGGAGCTAAGCTCTCCAAATAAAGAGTTAAATTTCATTTGAAAGGATAAGACGAAGAATTTTTATTCGCGGCCCAATGTGTTTCTCCTTAAAGTTTTGCTTTTAGTCGTGTTTTTTTCCTCAAGGTTTTACTAATTATTTCGTAGACAGTCTAATTGCTAATTATCTACCGTAACTAACAAAAAAGTCATAATTGTGAACCCCTTTAATAGAGAACTGTTCAAGAAGCCATTGAAAAAGCTGCAACAAATGAGAATATGGTACAAGTCCTCAGTTCAGAATTGAGACAAAAGGAAGCGAAACTAGAAGATCTGGAGAAGCAGATCTGCCCGAGCCAACCGGCAGAATTAGATAAATGTGCGACTTCCAATGACTTAGACGTGTTTGCCAAAAATGAAGGTGGTCTCTGTGGAGTGGCTAGAGACGTGGAAGAAGTAGTCAAACTTTTGCAGGTTTGCGAACAATAGATTCCCTCCTTTTACTTTCCATTGTTTCTTTCCCACAACTTTCTGTTTTTGAGATGTGTCTCCGTGGTCCACTTAGACATAAACATTTACAGAAATATCTTCTAAGTAATCGTTAAACTAATAGTTTGTTGTGTGCTCCTCTAAAATGATAAATTCAATTGAACTAATTCAATCGAAAAACTAATGGATTTGAGTTTTTGATTTTGTTTTCTAATCCAACTTACAGAGATGCAATCGCTGTGAAGATGCGAGTGAAAAGTTAACCGAAGTTTCCAAACAACTTAATACATTAACTGTAATGCTCAGAGGTTCCCCAGACTTGAATTGCCTTAATGGGGTTAGCTGAATATTCATTCACATTTTAATGCTTAATCGCTTTATATATTTAATAAATTAAAAAAAGTAAGGAAATCTCATAGTCACAGCATAGCACCGTTTACAATTAAGTCTAATACTCTCCTAAAGATCCACTTAATCCTTATTCCCTCTTATTGCCAATTAAAGACTTAAACTTATGTTTTTACTTCTGGATCTGAAGTAGCCAATTAGCTGTCACTTTATTATATTGCCTATTTACAACTATCTCTTCTTCTTCTCTTGATCTCAACTTTTCTATTTTCCTCCAACTTTATTTGTCTGTTGTTTCTGTCGGAGGAAGAAGGTCGGATTAATTTGCATGCACAGCTAGATTATGCGTCTACACTTTCAAATTGCCATTCAGATTCTTCTAGACTCATGTCTACACCAATTATTAACAAGGATGCACCAAAAACTCCTCTGACAAAACCTTCAAACAGTTATAGCTGTTTACACAGAACTCTTGTAAAAGCTAACAAACTTTTCCACAATTCATTTGCATAAAGCAGCACTTGTAGTCAAAAGGCAGTAAAGTGAGCCGAGTACAATGCACTGCCTTCCCTGACATAAACATTTGCCGAACCAAGCTTTTTTGTTGTCTTCTATTGTGTGAGTGAAGCCCTTTGCAAAGCCTGCGCTGCGTAGACAGCAACGATAATAGACTTAGCAAGTTTTGCAATTACTCATTTGTTTGGACAATGCTAATTTATGATAGCTGAACACAGAAAATCAGTTGCATTAAAATGAAACGGCTAATGAATATGCTAATTGAAAAATCCCAAAAATACAAGTACAATGCTTGAATTCTTCCACCCAGCCAAAAATATCTCTAGCTTATCAGATATTATCCATATGCACAAAATAACACAATTTACATATCCCCAATTTATTTGTAATTTAAAAGTGGTTATACAAGTTCCGCAACAGTTGTAATTAAGGAATACTATGTAAACGATGATTAAGGAGCTATACAATACTTATTTCGCCAATGACAAAATACAATCATAGACTCATCCAGCAAGAGATGTAGGTAATCTGTTAGAGTGATTCTTAATCTTTGTGTCCCTAAGATTTCCTACATACATAAAACACTCTTATGTAAATACCAAAGCATCGCTTAAGGAGTACTTGACAGCATTATGTAAGACATTATACCTTAAACAAACCTTAAGAATACTTCACTTTACATTACTTTACTTTAATTCTATATGTCGCTTTGCCCCCTAATTTAAAAATTAAAAATGCAAAACTTTCCGGTCCAGATTCAAACAGTTTGGGGAAACGTACTAAATTCCAAAAATCAAAATATCAAAATAACAATCTCTAGGGCACAGGTTTGACTTACAAAATTTTGTCCTTCTAAATAAACGATAGAAATCAAAATACATATTTGAATGCATTCCACCCACTCCAAAAAAACCTAAACTTTTCTTATACTAAATTTTATTTTTGAAAATGTTGGAAACCGGTGCCCTCGCAAAATATGAGCAGATTTCAAACATGTTTATTTCATTGCTCTACATTAAGTCGTTGCCCTTGAATCAGGGCTGGAAATCATGTCAACCCCACCTTAATCTGTTTATACTTGTTCCAGTCACTAAGAAATTCCTGGAAATAACCGTTAGAGCAATGAGAACTATTCATATGCAGTGATAGCATCAGCACCACACATCCACGAGACACTCTTCCTTATCATGCATACAGTACATTAAAAGCAAATATGTTAGTTAAGTCTGTAGAACGCTATTGATCCCTTTCCACTTTGCTTCTTTTGCTATAATGAAAACTAGAAAATATTTAATCACTGAATCAAGGAAATGAATAATAAGTATTCGGAAACTTGCGTAGCAATACATTCGGTAGTTCGCCCTAGGGTGGTTTTAACTTAATTAAAATGGTAGTATATTTGTCATTTGTCATTTATTTGCTATGACCATGCTATGATCACTAGTAGATTTTGTTACAAGGAATATATTGAATTTAGTTTTCAAGGTCCTTTCATGTTAAATTGGACGTAGTTATGATAGGCTGAGTTGATTAAAAAATTGTTAATATCTACATGAGCATAATGAAAAAGGAGAACGAAACCATTGCTCTTTATTAAGATTTTTATTTAACGATCCTAGAAATTTCTAACAATGCATAGATACCTATCTCTTGTATTAGTGTCATCAAACATGTCTACAATGTATTGGCAGATAGATTTGGTAGCATGAATGATGGTGTTTTGTATTATATATAAGTGTTATGATTGTTTTTAAAATGTTCCTTTGTCGAATGTCAAACAAATCATGTTCGACATTCGGCATGATAATATCGTCGCTTCGGAAAGGACATAAGAAGCAATAGGAATTTCGAGCGTCGTAAACCTCCAATTAAATTAACCCTGTTACTCTTTCTACACAAGAAAACATTAAGCATCAACTGTAATCTTAATAGTGAAAGTACTTAAAAAACGATAGCATCCCAGTTTATTTTTGGACTTTTGGAGACTTCTTTGTGGTCTATAACCCTTATCACGCAATTTTTCATATTACCTCTAGTCGAGACCATTTCATTGTTTCAAGTATCATGTATGATGTATCTCATGCTCATCAAATTTATATGAAGGAAAGTGAATAGTTGAAGGGTCTCACGGACACATCATATCATCTTCTGTCATAGGAGCAGCCTGTTGAAGCAGTTTTCAAATAATATTATATAGGCAATACTTTCATTAATCAGAAAATAAATGAGTTCTAAAATGAAAAGATGAAATGAAAATGCAAATAAAACATTATTTACATTTAAATAACGGTCGTTTGGAGGAGCATCGTTTTGAAATCTCTCTTCCTCTAGGAAATTTAAAACATACGTAAATTTAATTAATTAAAACGATGCGTTAGCTTTTGAGAATTTTGAGTATGTAGGTTATTGCTGAAACTTGGACAGATATACCAGTCGCATTTATTGCAGTGTAGTAAGAAGCTGTTCTTGAGTGGAATGAACAATCACCTTGTGCAAGGCTATAGGCCTCTACTTCACTTTGATCTTCATAACTTTGCACTGACATAATCTTTATTATTTTGCTTTATTTTCTCAACCCTTTTACAACTGTGCAGCATTGAATGAATTATTAAAAAGCAGAGCACGTAGAGTGTTCAATGTTTACCAATTTATTAAAACGAGAATTTCAATGGAATTCTTAATTAGGAATTAGTCATTTCGCTTGCTTATAGCCACTCGCTAAAATGTGTAAATAGAATTACTACAAATGAATGACTGATTTCCAGTAAGCAAAGGTTATAAATAAACATTTAGTGACATGACAATACTTATTTGTGTTACGTAGACTGAGCAAGAAATGCCAAACTTGCTTTTGAGGTGTGAAAGCGAAGAACAATTAACAGTTGCCTCCCGGGTATGTGGACGCTTGGTATCTCTTAACTAAACTAATCAACAATTGACTTTTAATTATTTTAATAACTTCTACTATGTCAAAGTTCCTAATAGTTATTTTTCTGTTTTTATCTTATTTGTTTATTAAAAACATTTTCTGCACTGCACCAAAGTTGCTTTACTTATTTAAGAACTAGAAATTACAATAATTTTCTAAATGAAACTGTTTTGGACTATAAGCTCAATATTCTTACAAAATTGTACCATTTAAAAATTCTAAAACACACACATAATCGCATAAAGAAACGTCCATACGAAATGAACACATTAATTCAATGTATGTAAAAAAAATACTTCACAGTCTCAAAATCAGTTTATGTCGGAAATTTAGTTGTTTCTATCTATTTTTAATGAATAAAAAAGCTATTCAGCACATCATTAAATTATATGATTTTAAAAACGTGGTTTTGATGTGTGTGTTAGGAATGATGGTAAAAATGTTTGTGTTTTGGTTGTAATAAGGCACTGCGTCACGGGTTCATAGCTAATTGCCCATTAGCAAGCTATTTTAATGAATTAGAGCATTGGGAAGGTGATTTGTTTTTTAAGTAGGTACCTAAAATAAAATTTTTGACAAATTTTTGGATTGAACTTAGTTTTGAAAATTATTTGAGTTGACAGAGATTGACAAACTTGCTGAAAATTTGTTAGACCTGAAAGTTAATTATTTTTCTAAGAAATTACATGAGTACTTTCTGTTTACCTTGAAATAGATAAATGAGGGACTTATTAAAGTTTTCAATAGCTAATATTTACCTGTGACTTGGTGTAGTAGTGTAGATATCTGTTTTATCAATTTGGAGCAGGTCCAAAAGTGTTTGATTAGAAACTGTTTGAGCAAGTAAAATGACAAAATCCCTAACTTGAAATGAATTTTTTGTGTAATTTGTCTATGAATGAACATTCAACATCAAACATTCAGGAATCAAAGGAAACACAAGTAGAGCTGGGATGTCCTGTTGAGTGCCAAAAGGAAAGTACTACCATGACGGGTCACATTTCGCATTTAGAGAACGAGCTTCAAGAACGGGTAAGCGCTTCATGACTCCCCGATTTACTTACACGGACTGAAATAGAGAGCAAATAGAGCCATTCATTCATGTTTGTTTGTCCTTCATTTCAAGGGCTCAAGCTAATAGCAATAATATTTACAGGAATTCAATGTTTTAAAAAAGCGTTTAATGTTTTTGCGAGCTTAGAAATGGCTTTGTAATCGTGTGTCAATAATAGTTTTTTGCCTGATTTACTAGTAAAACTGATAAGCGTATTAAAAATTTTGAAAAATTGTTTTTCCATTCCCAGTACTAATATGCCTAGTTTGATTTTTGTTGTTGTCTGTGCTGTTGACTTGACTGTGTGGTCCTAATTAACTTGGCTTGCCTCGCGATTCTACTACCTTCTTCAATTTACAACCAACAAACAATCGTTTGATTGAACTGAAAATAAAAAAGGATGCACAAATCGGGACACTTCAAGAGACCATGTGTCACCTTAGTATACAAATCAGTCATTTGGAAGAGTTATTCCTCGCTCGTCAAAAGGAGCTTCGGGATTCTCACTTGAATGAGTCGTCATGGTGGAAATGGAGATGTGATGAAAAGAATCGGTTGATTGAATTATTAGCTCGACGTATTGCGCATTTGAGTGTCACGGACATAAACGGCTACTTTGTGGACGGGATTTTGCGAGAAATCAAATGTCTTCGTGATCATAGTTACCCCAGTTGCAAAACTTCTGCTGCTACTGCTGCTACCATTTCTACCGCTTCCTGCAATCAGAAATTTAATCTCCAGTCTGAGTCCGTACTGCCAGACGATTTCTATTGCGACACTGTTTGCACATTCCTCCAGGTTGAGAGGAGCAGAATTATGGTATTCCTTTACTCCTCTTTTTATTATTAATTTTTCTATTACATAACTAACCGCAACCTGCACATGAAATATGAAATGCAATTAATTAAATCAAGTCGTTTAACAATTGGCTCATCTTTTTTCTTCTCATTTTTCATTTTATTACTTTTTTTTGCAAAAATAAGTAGAACATGGACGTAGAAGGCCGTGCTTAAGGGGCTTCCTAGAAATCATTTGCCAATTTCTTTCCTTATTTTGCACGACTTTCCATTTGGTTGGGATTAAAGCTATTTCTAAATAATATTATTACCTTGGGACTCTCGTAGTGCAAATAACTTTTAAATGAATAAATAGCGGGATGGCCTCGTACTCGCATAGTTTGTGTCTGCCTCTGGTTTTGGCTTTCCGACGGCTTCCTGGGAAATTGATGAACTGGAGCTGGAGCTTGGAGGCTTTCTTTGGATGTATCAGTAACAGTGGGGGAAGTCAAGCCATTATGTTGATGTTGCCTCTGTAGATTAATCTTGTTTTTCCTTTGTCTTCCTGCCTTTGACTGACGTTTCGCAACAATTGCTCTAACGAAAAGGGGAATTACACTTCAGACAATCAGTGTATTCGATGGGTGAATGAGAGAGGAATTTTAAAAGCTGTTCTTTCTTTTTTTCTCTCAAGGATTTACTGGAAAGTGCTTGTGAAGGAAACGAAAGCTTCTTGGACGCTGCATTTCTCGTGGACAATAGAGAGTTGGATTTCACAATGGACTTTCGCGTTTTAAGACGGATTGGTGAAGATGCACTCCTAGTTTCTTGGTCCATTCCAGAAAAATATTCCGCAGAGGAAGTCAATGGATATGAGGTATAATGCTTTATTCTGAGCCTCTCCTTTGTAACATTGTTCAAGGTTGCGCAGATTCTTTTCTAAGACAGCATATGATACGTTCTCACCTTTATCACTATGAAATATATAAAACTCTGTCTTTCAAGACGTCACGATCAAAATGTGGGACAATGAAAGATGGGATTACATTCACAATGGACTTTTACATTTTGAGCGAAGACAAGATGCGAATGTTGAAAATACTAAATAGAAAATATTAAATTGATCTTTCAACCAACCCGATATGCTGTACACATACACTAAAATATTTTAGTCACTAATTGGAAAATGGACTACTTTGGCACATTTTTACTGCTGAACAGACATGTTCTTGTGACAGATTTAAAAAGAAACATCTCCAACATAAATATGCATACAAATAAAATGAGTCTGTCTGAGTCGTATATGTCGGGTTAATTGTAAAGTTTATAATTTTGAATTATTTTACTTTGCTTTTAGATATCCGTCAACGGAAACATGTTTTTAAGAATACCGAAACCAAATCGGTACAAAGCGGTGCTTTTTGGACTTAATATGAATGAGCCGTTGCGACTAAGTCTTAAATGCACGGGTGCATTTAAACTTCAGGAATCCACAATCACGTATATCGCCTGAAAATCGCAGTCCATGTAGGAGAATCGGGGAAACAACATTCATCGCCTCATCCCTGTCATCAGAAAGTTCTCCTCGCGATACTTAACAGAATATTATGTAGTGGTTCATAATAGATAAATTTAAAACTTGTGTTTAATATGGTGTAATTCGATTGAAATTTGATGTTTGGTTTTAACTTGATTTGTCTTTGAATCTATTTTAAGTATCTTAACTACTTACGTTTAATGTGGTTATGACATGATATGACTAGTTATTATTATTATTATTGAAGTATCGACTGAAATTATTACTTCAGCGTCACAGAGATGAATAAAACTAAAACCACCATTATATCCATTAATGATTAACCGCTAACCAGCCTCAAAGGAGCTTACCAATGGTTTATTTTCCTAAAAATCCCTGCATATAATAGGTTTATAATTGTAATTAATATTTGTATAGTTAGAAAGGGTACTTGTCTCATTTGCCTTCAATCGCCAGTTATTGGAATTACATATATATTTCACACTGGTTTGTGAAATTCCTACGACTAACTAAATGCCCAGATCATATAAATAGTTACCTACCAATCTTCTAGACTTAGTCCCTGACGAGAAACGACAAAAATTGGCATCATTGCATGGTATATATCGACTATTCACCATCGCTGGAATAATTACATGTGAGCCATCCCAAAACCATAGATACACTACAAAAGAACTCGTCCATTAATAGTGGTAGACCATTTGCAGTACAATGTAGTACTTAAAGGTTAAACGACAAACAACAAAACCATGCTTTGTAGATAAAATACACCAACACATAATTGAAGATTCAGTAGTTGCTCATTGATCAAAAGTTATTCAGACTCTTTGATTTCTGTTATAGCACAATTGCCCGTTGCCGAGATTTGTGATGAGCACGTCCTGGGTTTATGCCAAAGGCATAAAATCCAAAATCAAAAGATAATTTCAAGTGGGATTGATATGTGGGACTGCTAGAATGAGCGCTATCAAAATCCTTCTTAATCCGATTATGCAAATCTGTGTTTATTTGGACAGAAGAGAGTATTATTGGAATGGACAAGAGCTTTCATAACGCGTAGTTTCACATCCATTTCACATATGTATGAACAACAAATACTTTGAAATATCTAGAGTACATATTGCACTATTATTAGATTTTAGGTACCTACCTACACATTGTAGTTATATTGACACAGCCTAATGTGATGCTGTGAGTCTCGAATTATTACTTTTAAAAGCTTACTAACGAGTCGTACGGTATTAGTGCTGAATTCGAAAACAGACAGTAGTCATGTACACAAATAAAGTAAAGATACGAAAAGACTCGAGTACCTGCAAGAGTAGGTACTAACATTTTTCCCCGTTACGGTATATAATATAAAACAGCAATGAGTTAGTAAGGTGAAAATGAACAAAATAATTGTGGATTTTGGATATGTGCCAACAATATCTGAAAATATGACGGGGGTATCTAAAATTCATCTCCTATTAAAGGGGTACTGGGAATCGGCATGGAAATAAATTAACAATTGACTTAAGTTTCCCTATAACTGATAAAAGAATAGTACAGTTCAGGTACTAAAAAAGAAGTAGAAGAACTAGTTGTGTACAAAGATATTCGATCCGACTATTTGCCCCAACTATTTGCATGCTTTAAAATTAACAAGTATGAAATCAATCGTACGTGATGTTTGCTTATCACGATGATTTTCGAGGGTAAACTAATTTTAACTTACAGCAATATTCAAACCAGAGGATTCCAGGAATAAAAAATGCTATGAATATGAAAACTCCCTGCTTTATAGAGGTTACTTAAATGAGCATAAATATCGGTATGACTCGCCGATTGTAAATAGGACTGAAAACCTTCTGCTACGTACACTTTTATATTACGAGCTAAAGTAGAAAGAGCTATATGTGTAGAGCATAAAGAAAGGCGTCCCATCATCGAAAAGATGAATATTTATTCATAGATGTTCACATTCAAGTTGATCGGCTTTGTTGGTTTACAACTGACAATAGTAGCTTCCATATTCCATAGAGTTTGCATATATTCGTTTGCAGAGTTTATTTTATACATTGTCAGATGTGTGCGGAGAAAGTTTGTTTTTAAATAGAAAACCCAAGATAGCAAAGTCAATTCTCTGGGCCGTTATGGTGGATAAAGATAGAGACTTCTGTTTGCTTTGTGGCTGGCTCCCAGATCCCACAAAGAATGATCTCTTGAGCAACTTTGGCTGCTACACTAGTTCACTATGTACAGATAGAATACACACCACCCCAGACAGTACAATGTCAAGAATTCAAACTCGACGTATGGCATCGATTCCTATTTACCGTTAGAATAAATAGGAATAAAAAGACGGCAAAACTAACAATGGGAGATTCTTATGATTGGGAATACTTTTTGGCCATTTCAAATTTCACGTACAAAATAGTTTCAAAATCACATTTTTTAAAATCCACACTCCACAACTCCTCCATATTGTTTCAAAGTCAACAAAAAAATTCTATTTTCATTATACCCCATAATTAAAAAATCCAAATCACCCTCTCTAAGTCCTTCGGATTGATAGAAATGGGATTTTAATAACATGATCAGAGCTCGCATTACAGGGATCGATTCGGTTCTCACAAGTTCCCAATTAGTAATCAGTTTGGGTTTAAAAGCAAAATATCCCGTAAAGTATGAAATAGAATAACTAAAGTCTTCACGCTTCGCTCGATTTGAACTGACTTCTATAAGTTAATGTCTTTAAATTGGCAAAAGTAGGATTTTTAGTATTTACTGCATTTCTCCCCTCCCCAGGCGCTTCTTTACTTCCAAATGTAAATCCTTCGTAATGGCAATTATTATCAATCTATTAAGGAGAGGTCTACACGATTTCGGAATATTATAAAATATGCGATGAAGTTTAAAAGTGAGGGTCCAAACAGAAATTGTGTAGCACTTGTTTGCGCTAGTGATGCACTGTATTGAAATGATGAGTTTGGTGAGTAGACAACACAAGT